>BMAO01007427.1:0-28168 GCA_019973975.1 Trichonephila clavata
CACTGGGTGTCCGGATACTTTTGGCCAGATAGTTATAAGAAGGGCGCGAAGGAAATTGGGTCGCCAATATCAAAAGTTTGAGAAACACTGGCGTAGTGAAAGTAGCGCCCATGCATAGAATACTCCAATTGAATGCATCACGTAATTTATAAACGTAAAAGAGAACAATGTTTAATCAAAAAGTGTACATTTCCTTACGCCAAGAATTTTTCAGTAGAGCCGAGAAGTTGATTTTTTGCCAGCGAGAAATCTGTTGAATTTTTGAATGTTTTAAAATTTGAATTCACAGGCATTGGACTTTAATCATCAGTTGGATGGCTAAAATTTCCTGTCTATGATTGTATCAGTTACACTTCTAATGTATATATTTTCTGAAACATTTTTATTCACGAATTTTTTCGTTTCTGGGCAACAATTTAGCTACTACGGTAATGCGAGATTGTGTTTGTTTTCGAAACGACTTGGATCTTTTTTAGGTCACTGGTATTTTTATTACGAATTAGAAAATGGGGGGGGGGGAATAGTATCTAAAAAAAACAAGTAATGTAAAAAAAAAATTAAGTCAATTCCTACTTTGGTCAAGAAAGAAAAATTTAAAATTTTAGCTACTTTTTATTAAATACTTACAATTAATATAAATATAAAATAAACCAAACCAAGGAGTTTGTAACCAAACTCCTCCTAGACGGCTAGACCAATTCTTATGAAATTTTATGCATATATTCAGTAGGTCTGAGAATAGGACATAAACTGTTTTTCATTTCGATATTGCAATTAGTTGAAAAGATATTCATTAAAAACCTTAAAATTCGTGATTGTTTTCCCTCTTTGTGTTGTTTATTGCGCTTGGCGTCGAAAATCGGTTTCGCGTCTCTCTGTTTCACCATCTGTTACGTCTACAATAAGAATAAATAATCCATAATCGTTTGGCGAAGTAGAACGTGAACTACTCAACAAGTATAAATGTAATTAAGTAATCCATAATCATTTGGCTAAGTAGTTCATGTACTACTCAACAAGATAAAATGCATATAATGTTTTTATTTTTGCTGTTCGATTAATAAAGAATTTTATTGGAATAAATGACGGCTCAGTTTGTTTCTTGGTGCCGTAAGATTAATTTAAAACGTAATTTAAATACGTAAAATAGTTGGCGTCCGCGCATTTCGAATCGTAATGGAAAGCAAAAAAGCTAAAATAACAGCATTGCGGAAATCGTTTACAGTTTGCGCTAACAATATTGAAAAAGCAATCGAACATGGGAAATCGTCAACCAATGATTTTATTGCACTGCAAAAATTGCTTCAAGATAAATTTACAAGATTAGAAGAAAGCCAAGAAATTGTTTCGGCGGCTATCCTAAGCTAAGAAGATTTGGCTACGGCGTTAGAAAAGGATTTCGAAGAACCAGAAATCTACAGAGATAGATACTGTAAATATTCATCTATTTAAAAAAAATTATACAAGCATCAGCGTCGTCAGAAGAAAGTGCACCTTAATTAGATATTTCACAAAAAACGAAAATGCGACTTCCGAAAAATTGAACTGGTAAAATTCAATGGCGACATTAAAGAATGGCTCAAATTTTGGAGCCAGTTCAAACGTATTCATGAAGATGTTAACTTGCATAAAGAGGATAAGTTCCAATATTTGATCCAAAGTTTGGTGATCGGAACACGAGTTCGAGATCTTGTAGATGGATATCTTCCTACAGCGGAAAACTATGACAAGTGCATCGACAGTTTATGGATGAGATTTGGCCGCGAAGAACTATTAATCGAGTTCTACGTGAGAGAACTGCTGTCGCTTGTTATCAAGAATGTCACAAATTCCAGATCTAAAGGTGAAATAACTCAACTTTACGATCAATTGGAGTCTCATTTAAGGTCACTTGAATCCATCGGCATAACGTCAGACAAGTATGCAGCAAAATGAAAGTTAAATTTAGCAAATTAGTCTGCTGGTTGCCGCTCAGAGTCGGCTTTTTATTGAGGTATGGGTCAATGCGCGTTGACCAATCGGGGAGCAGCCTTTGCCTCCCTCTAAGAGGGGTGTATGTCTTGGGTGTTGCGATTCTGACTGCCGGAGCGGTATCAGAGAGTGTGATTCTATTGGCCGTTCTGCTCTTCTCCCATTGAAATAGAGCGAGTTCGGTAGAGAAATTGAGTGTGAGAAATTTTGCTGGTGAAATAATGTAAATTAAAAATATAAATTAAAAAAGAATAGTGCGTGGGTGATTAAAAAATGGATTTGGGTTATATTTTTCAATTCTGGCTATAGTAGGTCTATTGGCATGTGAATCAATTTTATCGAAGAAATTTATTGCTATTTTCTTGAATATTTGTTTGAGTGTTTTCAGGTTAAGTGCTGATCTGATATCTTTTCATTTCTCATATACCAGTCAGCGTTGGTTATGATTCTGATAATTTTGTTTTGAGAAGTTCCCATATGTTTAATATTAGAGTAGGCTGTGTGTCCCCAGATTGGGCAAGCGTATGTTAGAACAGGTCTAATGATCATTTTATAAATAAGCATTTTATGGCTAATCGATAAACAGGATTTCCGGGAAATTAAGGGGAAAACTTCAGCCACGGAAATATTGAAGTTTCTGCGAATATGTATGATGTGTTGTTCGAAAGTGAGTCGTTTATCAATGATTACGCCTAGGTATTTCGTGTTGCGAGATCAGGGAATGTGCGTGTTGTGGAAATACAAGTCCGGAGGTTGCTTTTTTATGTGGTGTGAGAAGAAAACGGCCTCTGTTTTAGATACGTTTAACGCTATCTTCCATACAGGGAACTATTTTTCGAGTTTGGTGATGTGTTTGTGTAAAAAGTGCGCTATGAGTGGTAGTTCTTTACTTTGTGCCAATATGGCGGTGTCATCTGCGTAGAGGCAGACTGTGGTTTGGCTGGTTCTAGGAATGTCATTGATGTATATATTGAAGAGGGCAGGAGATAAAAGACTCCCCTGTGGTACCCCGCTTTCAATAAATCTGTTAGTAAAGTGGGTGTTATTTACTCTAATGGAGAAAGTTCTATTAGAGAGGTAGGAAGAAATTAGCTTAATTAAGTGTGGGGGTGTGTTAATTTTAATAAGTTTGTAGAGTAGGCCAATGTGCATACTCTATCAAAAGCTTTTTGTATGTCCAGGAAAACAGCGTCAGTTCATTTCCGATCTTTAAATCCTGGCTTTATGTACTCCACCACCCGCAATAGCTAGTGTGATGTGGCCGTGCTGCTGGGGGATGAGAATATCATTAGTGTTGAGGTGTAGGCAAAGCCTGCTTCGAATAATTTTCTCAGCTAATTTGCTGAGAACGGGTAATAAGGAAATTGGGCGGAAACTATCTGGTAAAGTAGTGTCTTTACCAGGTTTCAGGATCGGTATGGCAGATTGTTTTCCAAGCTTGAGGAAAATATCCTTCTTATACAATATCGTCAATTATGTTAGTAATTTGGAATATTACAGATTTGTTAAAATTTTTAATCATTTTGTTTGTGATGCCCTCTCTTCCTGGGGCTTTCTTAATTTTTAGTTTTTTAAATATGTGTTAGTATTTCAGAGGCCTTGGTGTTAATAGGTTGATCGTCAAAGTTATTTTCATTCGTGAAGAATCTAGTAACCAGCCGTGAGTGTGTTTTGTCTAGTGGATTTGTGATGTTGTTAAGTTTGAACTGATTTTCTAGCGAATCCACTAGTGTTTCAGCCTTGTCATTGTCAGAGTATGTGATGTTGGTGGGTCCTTTGAGTGTGGGGATGGGTGACCTCTTCTTACGGAAACTTTTGGCTAGCCCCCAAAGGGAACCATCCTCGGAATCCAGGGAAGTGAGTGTGTCTTCCCACTGTTTTTGTGTAAAGGCGTGAACTTTTCTGTTGATTTTGTTTTGAAGTCTATTGAGAGTGGTTTTGTCTGTGGGGTTACGTGTGGATTGATATGTTTTACCTGCTTTGTTTCTTAATTTAAAGAGAGTTCTAAGTTCGTTATTAATGTAAAAATTATTGTTGTTGTGAATAGGTTTAGAAGCTGTGTTGTATGCTGTGGGAATTTGATTGGTTAGTGGGGAGACTTGCCTTTCCACTTCTTCTAATGCATGCGCTGTGGTTAGTCAAAAGGTGGGTGTGTTGGCTAGGTGTATGGACAAGTTCTACCGTAAAGCTTACTATGGAGGCGCTACAGTCATTAGTACCCTTTTCTTCTTCTGGTTAATGCAAAATCGCCATTGCTTTGAGCTAAAAAAATAACAAGGTATTTCAGAAAAGATACTAAAATAAATACTATAAAATCCTGAATCTGAAATCTACAGATCATCTTCTATCCATAGAGTGCAAAAAAAGTTTCAAAAACTTGCATTAAAAGTTTGAAAAACTCAGTTGAATTTCGATGTTTTCCCATAGATTAACATTACACCGGAAGTAAGTGAGGGTTTCCCTCAATGCTTTTGTTTACAAAGTAGAACTTGTCCATACGAAAGTGTTCCCAGTCAGTAGAAACGTTTTGCGTGGGGAAATTAAATTGTATATTGGTTTGGAATTTTAAAACTACTGGATTGTGGTCTGAGCTAAGCTCCGGCACAGAAATAATACTAGTATTCCAGTAAAAATTTCTTGTCAGAGCAAAGTCAATGATGGATGCGGAGTTGTAGCCAAAACGTGTAGGTGTAGTGGGGGCTATGATATCAGTGTCTGTGTTGTCAATTAAACTTTTAATGTGTTGCCCCCTGGGGCTGTCGTGTTTACAGCCCCAGTGTTTGTGGTGTGCATTGAAATCTCCGCATAGAATGGAGGAATGCCCGAGGGCGAAAATGTCCTCCAAGTCATGAGTGCATGAGGCGGGGGGGTGGAGGGTGAAATGTAGATTGACGCTACTAGGAGTGGTTACTCTCTCGGGGGGAGGGGGAGCACAACGATCGTTGACTCAACTGATCCGAGGGAGGGTGTTGGAATGTGGTGATAATTCAGAGAGGATTTTACTAAGATAGCAGTTCCTCCTGAAGGGGTGGTTTGTTGTTGTCTGTCGTGTCTGTATGTGGTGTAGTTTGGAATTCGAAAATCGATTCCAGGTCTCAGGTGTGTTTCTTGAATAAGGATAATATCAAGGGAGTGCTTATTTATAAAATCGCTTAGCTCCACTTAGCGTGGTTGAACGCTATTCGCGTTCCATGATGCGATTCTAAGCCCGGAATGGTTAAAAATCATGGTGAGGGTTGGGAGACTGCTGTTGAGGCCAAGACACCAAAATAGATGTCAAGTTTTTCTTCGTCCGTTTTAGCATTTTTAAGCGCTTTCCCGACCTCTAGGAGTCCTGGGAAGCGTTGAAATAGTTTTCTGAATTTAGACATAGCTGATATGCAGCCAATCCGCATTACAGTTGTTTGGTTTCGTCCAACTCGACTACCGATTTCCCTGAAAGATTATCCACAATCTCGGTAGGCCACTGTCTTTCCTCTGTCGAACTTGGATACTTGATCAAAAGCTGATCGCTGTTTTCTACGAGACATAACTGATCGTTTTTTGAAAAAACCACAAGAAAAACACAATTGCCGAACTAGAAATCGTCGAAATCTCCAAGCCTTAGATAGTGCTTTGAGGTGGCGCCACAGGCGTGCGTGATGTGTGTCTGTGCTGAAATTCTAATCATTTGCATATCTCACTTCCGCTAATGCATGTTGTAAATTTCATGTTATTTGCATGCTTCTTTCAAGGTGTTGCATTTACGGTGGCCAGCAGTGTATTTGAAAGTGTTTTAAGTTGGTAAAATATATTAATTACTAACTACTTATTATTTTTCATTAATTTTTTTAATTTCATAAGTATTATATATTGATGAACCTTTCACACAATCTTTATTATTTTTTTTTTCAAAAACGTTTAGAAAATTGGGGGTGCGGCTTAGAATCAATGTGAACATTTTTTCACAAAATAATTTTAAGAATTATGTGTTGTGGCTTACATTCGAGTAAATACGGTGATTAATTTTAAGCCTTTAATTATATATTTAATATTAACAATAAGCATGTAATTACCATTCGGTTTATCCAGTTTCAAAATATTGATACATTTAATTTCATTTTCAGGAGATCTTATTCCCTTTCAAGCAAGATTATATGTCTAATTGAAGATATACAGTGTAGTAAATACAGAGGTAAATTTAACTTTCATTTTGGCTTACTTTTAGCTAAGGCGACTTTTGATACAAATTTTATTGGGGAGGGGGATTGGCACTTTTAAATTCCTAATTGCAAAAATTGATTTAATGAGCATCTTTTCTTGTTTTAATGTATAAATGTAATCTTCTAAATAACTGAAGATGCTAAATGTTAATTTTCAATAACATTCATAGTACAAAAATTCCTTCTATCTTAATTTCATTCAAAACTTTTGAATTGATTTATGAAATATCTCATGAATGAGGAAATTTACGATGCTATATCACACTCGCGTATAGCTTAATTACCTGCCTCGGTGCAAATTCTTTAATACGTCAATTTTTTTTTTATTGAATTTCTCAGCTACTTCCAATATATATATATTTTTGATGAATTCCTTCTTTTGGAATACAAGCTAGTTAAATAAAATTAGGGTCTATTAGAATGGATCTGAGACTGTGAAAAGTTAGATCAGGAGAATATTTTATGATGTTCATGATCGATTTTTTTTTTCAGAATATTGAAGAAATTTATTTCACTTTCCTGATCGTTTGCCGAAAAGTGGGCAGTTTGCTTGTTGTTCTAAGATTTCCATTTCTCATGAACCAGCGAGCGCTTAAGATTTGTCTTGTGATTAAATTTTGCTCTCTTTCTCAATAGTTGATGTGAGGTTTTAGGCAGGTGTTAATGGCCGGTTTTAGGATCAGTAAGTAAAATATTAAGGTAACCAGGGCATCATACACATTTAAAGAATCGATTTTTCAATTTTAGTATTAAAAATAAAAATTTAAAAATGTTTAACAGTTATATGTTTGTTGATAAAATAACCCCTAAATATAAAAAAAGTAATTGACAAAAATGTAAGCAAACGCTTGCAAATGTGAAGTTTTTTTACTTTTTCTCCAAAGCCTAATTTTTTTGCTCTTAGGTACATTTTTAAGAAAAACTATTTGTCTGTGTATAATTCTAAACTTTTTATATTTCTATACGGGATACCTGTGCATATAGTGAACCTGTTTTTTTAAGTCGAAGTGGTGCATAGTTTTTTTTTTTTTAAATAGTTTTATGAATGAAAAAAGGGGGAAAATAGAAATTTTCATAATTATAAAGTTTTATAATTTTTTAAAGAAACTGTCTTAATATTTTACTAAAAAAATAGGTTCATTATATTTTGTGTATTGTTTTATACATGTGCAAAAATATTTTACACGTTTATGGTAATTTTTTTTAAAAAAAAATTGGTACCTAAACATAAGCATGTATTATGAGATCTCAAAAATTATGTCCAAATTAAATTAAATAGGAAAAAAAATTAACTAAAATATTATTTTTGTATTCCTACACAGAAGGCTCAAAATATCTTTATTAAGATCACAAAAAGATATAAGTTCTTTTGGAAGTTTTTAAAGATATATGTCCCATAAACAAAGTCTTAATTTTGGCATTTTACTCTTCCGAGCGTGTTTTTGTACCCTTAAAACTGAAGACTATTCTTAATTACAGCAATAAGTTATTGTTCTTAAAATGTATATGGAGAATATATAGTTCTCTCTTGAATCAAACGTACTTAGAGTTCTAAGAAAAGAATAGATTATTAACATCCTCATTACCTAAGATATAAATAAGGATATAAGCTCGAAAAATTGTTAAATGATTTACAATTATTTATTACAATTTGAATCCAGCTTTTGTACGTATATTCTGAGAAAAATGCATCATCAGTTTCCTAAAATAAATTATAAAAAGATATATTAAGACAATGAATAATTTGTCATAAATACGATTGAATTTCAAGAAACACAACTTGAATCACAGTTGAATATACTAAACACATTACACATCACATAAACATTTATTAATAAATATTTGTACATCAATTGAAATCCATCATTTTTTCTTAAAATTTACATCAAAACAGTTATACAAAGACGTAATAATGGTTATTTATATTACAACACGTATATGTACTTTAAAAAAAACTTCTGCTAGAAATTTATCTTTTAAATTACAAAAATTCATCGATATATACAGTACACGGTGTCATTTAATAAATACACATTTAATTCAAATAAACATTTCACGTTTTTTTTCCCAAGAAGCCATTTTGGAAACCACATTTTCTTTAAGGTATCCAACTACTTGCGACAACTTTTTTTTTTAAAAAATGGAGATATGGGGATTTTTTTGTTGCTTTTAGATTTGTTTAAAACATTTTAAGAAAAATATGCTAAAAGTGAGAAGATAAAAAGAAATTATTAGTACTGAAATGGGTAAAAATTTACAAAAAATAGCATAAATGCGGCTCATTCTGTACCAAAAGTTTATGAACAATTTTTCAATTTTGATGTGCTTCTATGTTATTAATTTTTGAAATGACTTTTAGGATAAGAGATATTTTAGTTTTTACAAAAACTAGAGCACTTTATCTTAGTTATTGTATGAAATAGCTTAAAAAACAGTGATTATATTCATATAAAGGACTGTAAATTTTGTAAAAAAACAGTGATTGATAAATCTGAAGGTTTAAGCTCTAATACTATTACACAGAATATACACAAAAAATTTCAGTTAATTATTTTCAAAACTTTTTGAGCAATCGCTCGCCCCGTTTGAGCATTTAAAAAAACACATTTCGAATGAAAAGCGTTTTAAAGTATAACATCTTGCTTAAAATAATGGCATCTGCTTTTACTAAAACACTTGTAGTTTTTGTTCTAGAGATCGGAAAGTAATTAATTGGTATTTTTATAAAGCTAATAAAATGGCCTATAAGATAAAATCATAAAAAAAAATTGTCAGTTTTTGGCAAAATTCACAATTTTAGGGTAGTCGGATACCTTAAAAGAATACGACAAATATATTCTGTTCTTTTGGATGAAAGAGGTAAGAAAAAAATTATTGCTTTCTGTATGAGAAAAAGATTGGAAATATTTTGACATGAATGTTCAAAATATCGAAAGAATACGCGTTCGTTTGAGAGAAATGGAGATAATCATTCCAACAACCTAAAACATGCATATAATTTTTTTTTTTTTTTTTTTTTTTTTTTTTTGCTGTTGGATTTTAGAGGTGACGTTTTTTCTGTTTTTCTTGTTGGAGCCGTTTTAGAAACCACGTTTTTCTTCGTAAAAACGCAACGAGTTCATTTTCTTCTGAATAAAAGAGGTAAGAAAGAAATGGTCATTTTTTGTACGAATGAACAATTGATAGAATCTTGGTATAATGCCCGAAATATGTAAGGAATATGCATTTGATTTGAAGTTTCCTATGTTGTTCATTTTAGAAACCATGTTTTTTCGACGTTTTTCGTCACTTGACGCCACTTTGGAAACCACGTTTTTTTCTCTTATTTTCGTCTCAAACGTCAATTAGAAAAACGCGGTTTTCTCTTGGCGCCATTTGACGAAAAACTTTCGTCGCCAAATTCACCAGAGCGATGTGATAGGATTTCAACGACTGAGTTTAGAAGATCCATCGAAAGTCAACCAAAAAAAAAAAAAAATTACAAATAAATTTCCAAAACTAAAAAAAAAAAATAAATTTTTTTTTAAGAAAATTAATTTTTTAGGAATATTTAAATTATTTGACACAGAAATCACATCAATTTTTGCTGCTCTAAAAATGAACTAACACAGAAATTTTCGGGAAAGATATTGCTTAGATTTTTATAGTAATTTTTATGAGTGGATGTCATTAGTGAATACCATCGAAAAAGGGGGCTGGAGCATTTCTGAAGACATCGCTGCCCATATGACGCAAAGAAAAAAAAATCGTAATAAATTTTCATTGGATGGATAATGCTTCATTAAAGCCTGGTGATAACTTGAGTAAAATTAAAGAAATTTGTAAAGATCTAAACAAAAAAAATTATTGCAGATTTGGAATAGTTCCCTACCAGCTTGGTAATTAAGCTATATTAATTCTTTAATTATGAATGATTATATATTATTGTAATATTATAACTGTTGATTTAATATTGTTATGTATATAATTATTATATTAACCCTTCTCTGCATGATTTTTACTTTTTCGTGAAATAAATCAGAGTGATTTAATTCATGTCTAGATTAAAGGAAAAATGTTTTAAAAAAATCCTAGTATAAAAAAAAAAATTTAATAATTAAAAAACAGTATGATGGAAATATGCATCATTATGCAAATTTACGTGTTAAGCTCAGAACAAAATAAATAAAAAAAATAATATTCCTCTATATCACTTTCCGGATGTACTTAAAAAAACCCATTAATATTATTATCATTATTCTCATTTCATCTGCATCGCGGTTCTCGTAGTCAGAAATTTCGTCATTAAGGTCATCTTCCGATAGTCCACCCGTCTTCTAACTGGTCCAAGTAATCTTCAATGCCCCTTTCTTCTAAATTTCTCTACATAAATACTACAAAATAAGCATGTAGTAAAAAAACATTTTCGTCATACATTAGAAGTGAAAAAATTGCATAGTGTTGTATTATAGCGCACACAGGAATTTTTAAAGGGGGGGGGGGGTGCAGAGTCGAAAGTCCACTGTTCTCGTTATCATGAGCTCCAATACTTTGCCCAGCGTATTCCTTTGAATTTGTCGATTTTCGGGAACAAAAAAACAGTAAAAAATTATTTATTGAATGAATAATTAGCATTAATTGATAAAATTAATTAACAACAATTACTTAATAAAATTTTACTTACTATACACATAAGATTATAATCAATCGGAAAAAAAATCAAAGGCTTTGGGTGGGAGTCAGGATCCGAGCCCCCCCCCCCCTTGTGTGCGCCGCTGGTGATGTAAATTTCTGTTATATGGTTTTGAGAAGATTATTTGGGGTATTCAATTTAAAAATTGCACAGAAAATAACATAAACAGTAGAAACAAACCTTTTTTACTCTCATTATCACTTTTATTAGCAAAAAAATCTCAGATTAGATGTAAGGAAATATTCAAGAAATCGCATGTTTCTTTCAACCACAGTATACAGTGGAATGATAAATTCAAATACGCTATATTGATTGTAACACTTAATTTTTTTTTTACAACTACTCTCCTTATTGCGCAGTAATCATTAAAACAGTTGCCAGCAACAACCAATTTACAGTCCACCTGTTTTGAGTACAAATTTTTTTTGTTCACTAAATGTTATGATAGAAATTTTCATCATCATGCAAAGAAGGGTTAAAAGCACCATTTTTTAAAAATAATGTTTAATCGGTAAAAACGAATTCAATTTGGATTCAAAATCTAGATGATTTGGGCATTATCCATTTAAAATAGAAACTTATACAGAAGAACTATGTAATAAAATAGCATTTATCGGGACAAAGGATGAAATAATTTTCTTACAATTGCTGCAAAGCGTCTTCAAGTAAAAATGTTTTTTGACAACTATTTTGCAACTCGTGATCAGGGACGTCTTAAGACTCTGAGACCCTGAGACCAGAGTAATCTTAAGATTTGTTGACGTCCATGGACCCTTGGCAAAAGTAGGCCGTACCTGAGATCTTTAAAAGTAGACAGTATATAGCATGCATTGTCAAAAACTCGTTCAAACGGTCATTTGAAACATATAAATGTGCACGATTCACAATCTCAAAAACCTTGGCACAAACCGGCTTAACCGATGGCCGCCTTTCGACTAAATGAGTTGAATGATTGTTTATGGTATTAGGCCTAGGCCAGGGGTGGCCAACCTTTTTGGGAAGAGTGACACCTGATAAAAAAAACTTCCAATTTTCCTAAATATTAAACAAAAAAAGGTGAAAAAATTGTTACTTATTAGCTTATTATGGGATTTTCACGCAAATAGCACATTTTTTAAAAAAATAATAAGACAAAAATTCTGCTTAGGTTCCATTGTTAATAAACTTTTTACAGGTTCAATCAGTTAAGTTAGGCGTAAAATAAAAATAAGTAATTTAAAACATTTTATTTTAAATAATTATGAAACCGTCAGTAATTGCTTAATGTGGCTTTTGAAATTGTATCCCCCCCCCCATCACGTATATCAGGATTAGCTCTTGAAGATGCTAACAAAATTAAGTTGTTTTTCCTGCATATCGGATAGTTTTGAGAGTATTTTATTTTTACGTTCATAACAGAAAATGTTTATTCACAAACATGCTGATCTAAATTTTGAGGGGGGAGGGGGGGTGTCTGAAATAACCACATTTCAATAAAATTGTGAAAAAATTTGTATTTATTATTATTTTTTCAAATTTTTCAATAAATCTTCGCGTGTCACTATTACAATACAACCGTGCCACACTGTGGCACGCATGCCACGGGTTGGCCATCCCTGTCCTAGACAATAGACAACGGTCATCACATAATAATATAGTCTTACCACTTTTACCAGTTGACATGTAGTTTAAAATACCCTGTTTTTCGGAGAATATGTACGGGAATAGTATTTGACCATTAAAATGATCCGAATCTTGATCTTATTCAGACAGAGTCGAAAATGTGTGTGATACGAGGCCCTGGGCCAGTTGGCCCATGCCTTAAGACGTCCTTGCTTGTGATTTGATGACGAATCTCACAAATAGAAATATAAAAGCTATTGGAACGATCTGCAAACATCGATTTCAAAAATGTCCAATCATGATTTCAAAGGAGATGACACAAAAACTAGGAAAAAGTTCACTTGATTACCGAAGTGATGTAATGGCATTTTTATGTATCTGGAATGCCAAAATAATATTCACGTGAAGGAAAAAAAAACTGAACTTACAAAAATCAAATTTATTACGTAAATATAATATCGGAATGGGAGTGAAGTTGATCAGCTAGATAGAATGTTAGACACACAGAGTTAACATTTAATGCTTCACATTAAGAAATGGTGGCATTTATTAATTCATTAAATATGTCTGTTGTCACGGCAACGCACAAACAGAAATACAACGTTAAATTCTCTGGAATTTCACTGATAGGTTACACGCAATCTCTCTTCTAAAAACTGCAACAAGATAGAACCAGGAACCATTCTGAACCAGGAACCCAATTTCACTGCCATATGTCTCAGAAAGAGGGATAGCCATTGGCTTGTGTACAAACGGCAAAAGGGGGTAAATATGAACCGTGCGAAGTAAATGCAAGATTTGCTTGCAATGGGTGCGAAGAAAACGTTATACCAAAAATGCTTCCCACTCTAAGTGGAATAAAGGTACGAATTTTTTAATACTTTGTTTAAATAAAAATAAGTTGCTTTTGTTTAAATTTGTAAACTTTCAACTTAATTCACATCTTTACTTAAATATAAAAAGACAAAAGAAAAAGAAATAAAGCCCATTTTTACTACTCTGCTTATTTTACAGCCTACTCATCACTATATTACCTTTTTTGAATCTAATATTAAAGTATAGTCAGAAGCGACCAGTGTCCCCACTAAGAAGCACCATGAAAATTATATGTTAAAGTTTTCCCTTCATTTAAATAACGAATATAACTTAACTAAAGCATTAAAAATAAAAATAGGCAAATATATATATATAAGGGGGTTGCCCAAATGAAAAGTGGACAAGCTCAATAAAAAGAATGATTTTGTTGGAAATTAAAAGAAATTATTCTGGGAGTTATAACAAAGGTCCTACCGTGTCGGCAGCTGATCTATGTCTTCACTCTAAAAAGAAAGTAGTGGATTTCTTGAGGAAGTCCTGCTCACGGCTTCCTTCACTTCATCGTTCAAATGGAAATGTAATTCTATATTCAGTGGCCTAAAGACAAGGAAGTCACAGGGTGACAACATTCCCAGGGTGTTCTAACATTTCCCAACGTATTTTTTCCCCTTTGGTTTCAAGGGAGACGTGTGGGTGGACATTTTCATGGAGATGCGATATCATTTTCTGCCTTTTCGAAAACCTTTACACCAACTGTTCGGAGACGTTCGATCTAAACAGTGCTCGCCATTGGCTGTCCATATTCACCGATAGATGTCCGCATTAAACTCGCCTCCTGCAATCAGAAACTGTACTACCGCACATTGTTCCGATCTGGACGCATCCTTATATGGCATGATTTTACTTTCGATTAATTTCCTCTACCACTAAGAGGTTTGATTGTTAAACATCATATGTGATGTACTCTTCCTACCGTCCTTCTTGTCCTTGTTTGGTGGCTCTGCTATAGCTGCACTCATTCTGACGTAATCGCATCTGTCCACTTTTCATATGGGAAATCTTTATAGATTGATCTGAATTTAGTCAGTAAAAGGATAACGTGCATCAACTCACTACATGGCGGGTCTTGAGTGGAATCAGGATTCGAATCGACTAATTCCTCAGAAACAGGGCCGACTATGAACATTTGACCATGGTTACTCGGCAACCACAACCTCTCATTAACCAATAAATATTTATGCGTCAAATATTTATTAATTGCAAACATTGACAGTTTTAAAAACTATTACATTAACATTCAGTGTTGAAATACAATTATTGTTAAAGCTCAATAAAGCAGTAGTATGTTGAAAAAGAATGCTATTCAAAAATTCAGGCCCAACAAATTTGGAATAATTTAGAAGGCAAATTAAGAATTGTAATAAAAGATAAAATGAGAATATCTCAGCAGTGAAAAGTCGTCAGAACAATCCACAGTTGAACCATATCCGTCACATTATAATGAATTAAAAATAATGAGAAACTTAAAACACATAAGAAGATTGGTTGCATTGCAACATATGAATTCAAAATTGGCCTCAAAATCAAAGCCATCTTGATAAATGAGAAAAAATTATTCGAATTTCGTTGAAATTCTATTGTTTGTAGCACGGGCATTCTTCTAAGAAAGGTACACTGTAGTCATGGTTCAAAGCTTTCATTAAAAACTTGAAAAATTCTTTTTGGGCAACATACTGCTTGAAATGATAGGGACTTCGCTCCCAAAGCCATTGCAGCAGATATACGTAATCAAAATCATTCCACTGTATTTTAATTTTCTCGCTGATGATCTCATGCAGTAGGCAATAGAAGTGCTGCTTTGTGAGTTGCATCATGATGCTCTCCGCCATCTCCAAGAACTTGAGCTGCAAGGGCCAGTTTAAGAATGTTCTGAGAATCTGAAAAGGTTCCTTCGCAATGATCTCCTCTCTCTCCTTCGCAGTCATTTGCGAGAGGCAAAAACGCTTCTTGTAGACTGGACTCTCCGCCATCACTTCTTTGAACACGTGCATTCGTTCCCGGGGAGACAAGTGATGAAAAATATTCCCTTGTAATGCGGCTCCCTCGCGGCAGTAAAAGGACAGTGGTCTGTGAAAGGGGAACTGCGTCCAGTCTTCAGATTCACTTTCTAAATACGAGGTCCATTCTATCATGATGGTATCCCACACGGGCTTATGGTCACAGATATATGAGTCACAGTGATATCTTCTCTCGGATGGATGCATTTCGTTCCATAGCCTCCTCGCATCCTCTTCTGACCAATAGACGCAAGCCATTCGAAAACGCAACAAGATGCTGAAATGTTCAGATCGCATGAAATTCTTGGCGGTTTTCATTCTGTCAATAGTGCCATTGGATTTCCAACTGAATTTGATGGCTGGCTCCAATGTCTTGATTTCCAGAATGTCGTGATGATCTTGTAGCCAAGTAATGATTTCGTAACTTATGGGTCTCATCAAGCCAATGATTCTTTTCTGTACCCGTGGGAAAATGTCTAAATCTGGCATCTTTTTCTTGACCAAAGGCTCCAATTTTTCCATGGGCATCGCAGTTATTGAATAGCTGTCATTTTCAAAAGCTCTTATTTCAGGATCATTGTAGATGTCAACTGCTATTTTTATCAGAGCCAGATGCTCGAGAGATAAAATGAAATTCAACATTTTTTTTAAACTAAGCGAATCAGTTTATTGCAAAGTGACCAGTCTAAGGTAAAAAAGAAGAGAATGAAACGTTTAAAAAATGTACTGCCTCCGATCAATGAATGTTGATATGCTATTGATTTTGATTCAGTGATGGCTCTTGTTGAAACAGTTCTTGGGATTTTTCTCGGAAAAATGTAGAAAAGAACTCAGAGACGCATTCTTTTGTTAGGATCAGTATATTTCTCCGTCTTGGGCTTGAGGTATCCAGTTGAAATGATAACTGAAAAAAGAGAAAAAACAGTTTAGTCATTGCAATTTCAAATGAAAAAAAAATTACGATTTATTTAACTATAAACTTTACTACTGGTTTACGTTTGGAATGTAGACATTTAAAATTATTTTTTGCTGATTAAATTCACCTTCTTCACCTCAAGGAAAAAAATTGTGCACTTGCTCTCAAAAAGATGGATACTTTCATAATTATAAACAGGATGGTCCCGAATTCATGGTACAAACTTTAATGGTAGATGCAGGACATTGTCACAATCATTTATTGTACAGGAATGTATGGGCGCAAGTGATGCGGTGAGGTGCAAACGGGGCGGGGGAGAAACAAAGTTATCGGTTGGTTGTGTTGCCGGTAGGGGGCAATAGATGTCTAGCCACCGTTCAACATCATGCATCTCAGTAGAGAAAACGCCATTTGCAATTGCGCTGACGTTTACGATGGGAGACGTATGCTGAAAATGCAGACATGCATTACATGCACGGCCGTGCAAATGGTGAAGACAGAGCTGTGCTACGAATGTATCCCGCACAGTTTCATGATAGACAAATGCTGGATCCCAGAATTTTTCAGCACTTACATCGTCAACTTCGAGCAACACGTTCGTTCCACGTCACCAGACATGATGCTGCTCAACAAAGAGCAGCTGTGCGCATTCCAAGTCCGGAAGAAGGCATCTTGAACGTTGTGCCTGATAGACCAAAGTCAAGTACAAGAGCTGTTGCTCATCACGTAAGTGCGAGTCGTCAAACCGTTTGTAGAATGTGAAACGAAAATCACTTACACCTCTTCCACTTTCAGCGAGTACAAGCTATGAGTCCGGCAGACTATCTTTTTCAATTGCCAGAGGGCGGTACAGCAATATGCTCTGCAGCTGGACTTCATAGATAAGGGCTGAACAATTATGAACAGTTATTGTAAACATTACACTTGTCAACGACGTTTTCAATAAATATCTTGTCTTTCCTTTCATCTCCTATTTTTTGTTTTTGCCTCACCGAGTCACTTGCGTCCTTACATTCCTATACAATAAATGATTTTTACAATGTCCTGTACCTAACCTTAAAGTTTGTGCCATGAATTCGGGAAAACCCTGTACATAGATGGGGGAAAGGGTGAAAAAGAAACTGCAAACGAAATTTAGTTTTTTCCGTGCAGAAACAAAGTATTTCTATTTTCTAATAAAACACTGGCAAAAAAACGAGTTTTTAAACATAGTTTTTCTTTGCTTCATGCAATCTCTTTACTTACAAAATTTTCTTTACTTTCAAACTTCACACTATGTGTAACGTAATTTTTTTATACCTAAAACTTAACAGCGAAAGGGAACTTTGAGTCAAATTGAATCTATGCAATAATTAGTTTAAATAATTTAATTTTACGAGCGATACGATATTCTCGAGGAATTTTATACCCACGAGGATTGCGAGGAATTTTGCGATTTTAATTTAATTTGCTGGTTTCAATATTAAGCTATTTCACGTTGTAAACAATTGGAATTATGAGTAAAACTTAATACTTTAAATAAATAGCTTTAATCAGCTAATTTTTAATACATTCATGTCCATAAATTAAGGATAATTCAGAATCACACAGAAATTGAACTCTAAAATAAAAATTTCACCTGTAGAATTATCACACACATCTTGAAGAAGAATATGTAAATTACAGGAAACCACCAGATGGCGCGGATAGTACGTCACAATGACGAGAGTGTAAGAGAGGGATATATAAGGAATGGTGGCAAAGAAGTAAAATTGTTCACAAGCGCTTTAAAAGCCTTTCAGTGCAATAACCGCATAGTTATGGCACAAAGGAAGCATTTGGATGATTTATAACGTGGTAGAATTATCGGACGACAGGAATATGGACGTACCCAGCTGAAAGTATCCGAGGAACTTGGAATCGCCCAGAGTATCATCTCCAGGCTTTGGCAACGATTCCAAGATGATGGTAATGTGAGTAGATGTTACAGCACAGGTCGCCCCCGAGTTACAACGCCGAATGAGGACCGGTATTTGGCAGTTACTGCCAAAAGAAACAGACGGAGCACAGCATCAGACCTGTCTCGTCAGCTCTCTTCAGCTACCGGTACGACAGTTTCAAGGCAGACCGCGTACAGACGCTTAGGGCACATTGGTCTATATGCTCGTAGGCCTGTCAGATGTGTTCCCCTTACCGCAGCTCACTCTCGCCTGCGATTAACCTGGAGTAGAGAGCATGCATTGTGGACACCGCATCAGTGGTCTTGTGTGATATTTTCCGATGAGTCCAGGTTTAGTTTGCAGTATGATTCTCGCCGGACTTTCATATGGAGAGTGCCAGGTACCCGTTACCACCAAGAGAACACCATTAAACTATACCGTTACGGTGGTGCAGGATGGCTCGTTTGGCGAGGTAATATTCTTGGTTCCAGAACTGACCTGCATGTTCAGAGTGTAACGATGACAGGCCACATCTATCGGAATCATTCTGGAACAACAAGTACGTTTGCTTCGGGGCGCCATGGGTGCTGAATTTCTGTTTATGGATGACAACGCCCGTCCTCACCGTGCAAACATTGTAGATGAATGCCTTCAATTGGAAGATATCATCCGTATGGATTGGCCAGCATATTCACCGGACTTGAATCCAATAGAGCATGTGTGGGATATGCTTGACCGACGAATTGCAGCCCGTCAACCCCCTCTCACCTGTCGACCGGAACTTCGGAGGCAATGCTTGATGAGTGGTGTAATATTAACCAAGATCAGATTGATAATTTGATACTCAGCATGCGTAGGCGTTGTAAGGCCTGTATTGCATCGTCCGGGAGACATACTCCGTATTAACCATCATACTAACCATGTTATACTGTTTTTTGTAAATAGGTTCTTTTTTAAAATTTGCTCCAGGGAGTAAAAATTGCAATTTTTATTAATTATGTCAAACCTATAGCATCTTTTTTGCTCTTTGCCTTATGTTTGATAAGTAGACTTTACAAATAAGTCAAATTTGTTTTGCTTCTGTCTCTTTCTTTGCCTGAACTTCATTATCCTTAATTTATGGACATGAGTGTAATTAAAATTAAATTATCGTATTGTCATCCAAAACAATCGAGTATAGAAAACTTCTGCTTCATTGAGTGCTTTAAAATGTGAGAAAAATGCTTTTAAAGTTTTGACACTGACTTAGTTACACTGAATAGAAAAATCATTAAAAATAACATAATTTTTTGCATGAACAGCCTTAAAATCATTCTGTTTAATAACATTCAGTATAATCATTCAGTATAATAATTTAAAAAAACCTTATTTTTTTATTATTATTGATTTCCATTCATTGAGAACGTCAACACTAATTTTTCTTTCTCATTTTCAAATTACATATACATATGTGTGTGTGTACGCGTGCTCGCGTTAAAAGAAACCTTTACTTTACATATGGCTTTTATCATCAGCAAATTAAGGGGCCACAAAAAGCGAGGAGTAGTTAGTAATTTTTTGACTAATATATATCTGCACTTCTTTGAAAACGAAAGCAGAGATACTAATTAAAAAAGTATTTTATATACATAGATGACTTTCGCTATTTTTACTAATAATTTAGATTATAACCCTAATTTCAATTTTTATTCTATAAAACTATTATTTATTCCAATAAAACCAATATTTGACACGAATATTGCATACTTTCTATATTTTTACATTTAAAAATTGATATGAATTTCTTAAAAAGTAATATTTATGATAAAACAAAGACCTTTAAAATTTGCAGTAAAATAACTTTTTAGATAAGCAATCTCCACGCATCAACTTTTAAAATTACCAGAAAATAAATAATGACCTAGCTTCTGATTATTCAGAAAAGCATGATAATTACAAAAAGTTTCATAAATACAGCTTCGAACAGTGAACTTCAAATTTTTTCAACTCACGGAACCCCTAAAACTTTAAGGTGCTTTCGTGGAACCTCTAGAACTAGAAAGTGTTTTCGTAGAACCCTATTCCATACACATACTTCGAAGAATATATCTCAAAATAATATTTAAAGTAGATCAACATGTTATAGGCACTTTATGTAAAGGCAAATGAAAAAGTATTGCATTCATTATTAAAAAAATTCAGTCTAACTTTTTTTAATATAATTTAATCATGAATAATATTAATTTATCATTCTACTGTCACCACCTACCCATGAATTGTATATAGAATTGGAATATATGCTAGTATTTTTTGCACAAACTGTCGAAGTTTAGGTCTATTGAGATTAAATGCAATCGCATTATATTCTGAGTTTAATTTGTTTTCAGCTTTGATTTTGTAGCCACTTACGTTGAGAAATATGTTTCACTTAAATATAATGTTCTGAATGGCATTAAATTGCTTATAGCTGTGTGAGAATTCCGTGAATTTTGCATTAATTTCACCTAAAATTTAGAAACTCTTCTTGTTTAAATTTAGGTTTTAGACATGTTGTTCCCTTTCCATTATTATAAATGTTGTTTTCCTCAAATGTAAAAAGGTGCATATATTCCATTAGACAACTATTTAGTTTTGTAAGACTTTGTGCTAGCTAACGAGTATAAAATTATCTTGTGGAACCCAAGATAGTAAATAATAGAATATTCACAATCTAGTAGGAAATATATTTTTAAAGATAAAAAGTTTTAATATTTTTTTGTTATATAGTAATAAAAGTTTAAAAGCAAAATAAAGTTATTATGTATAAATAAAATTTTCAGTTTTAATGAATAGGGGGTGGTGTGAGCTTTAGATTCTTGTAACTATATAAACTTCATAGAGAACGTTAATCCATTTTGCATAGATATTTATTTCTTCTCGATTTTTTTATTGTTACCATCGGAACCTCTGAGTATGCCTAGCAGAAGCCCAAAGGTTCCATGGAACACAATTTGAAGACAACTGATCTTTATTATTGACCTCTACTCTCTAACTTTGCATGCATTACCGCGGGAATCGAATTGTTTAAAAAACATCCTAATGTGTGTGGCTCCTTGAATTATATTGGTAGATCGGTCTGGCACGCCACAGCTCAAAGGTTGCCGACTTCTGGTATAAGCAGGTAGCGTTTTTTTTTTTATATTTAATGTTAGTTGAATTAAAACATACATATGAAAATGTTTTAATAATATTATTACAAGAAAAAATTATTTAAAAGCAATTTTATAGCAATAAATGAAAAATGAATGTCATATTTTCAAAGCATTCTCTTTTTATGAAAAATGTTTCTATAATAATATTTTTTTATACATACCTTGGACTTCTATACCAGGGATTTAAGCAAAAAATTTTGAAATCTATAATTTAGAAGTGGATTTATTTATATTTTATTATGTCACAGTACATATAAATTTCAACAAAAACACCCGTTATTTTTTTTTAATTGATTGTAACTCTGAATGTAATATGAACCTTTTAAAAATTTTAGTTCAACCCCGGTATAGAAGTCTTAGCTATGTATAGGCGAAATACTATTATTACAGAAGCCTTTTTTCCATAACAAGGCGAATGTTTTGAAAATATGCCCTTCTTTCTTTCTTTTCTTTTTTTTTAAATGAAAATTTTGGGATTTTTTTTTTTTGGTTTTTAGATTTTTTTAGTATATTTTAAGAAAAAAATGCTAAATTTAAGAAGAGAAAAAGAAATTATTATTACTAAAAGGGAAAAAATTAGTACAAATTTACAAAAAATAACATAAACGGGGCCCATTCTGTACTAAAAGTTTATAAACAAATTTTCAATAGTTCAATTCTGATGTGTTGCCATGTCATTCATTTTTGAAATAACCTACAGGATAAGAGATATTTCATTTTTTACAAAAACCATAGCACTTTATCTTAGTTATAATATGAAATTGCTTAAAAAAACACTGATTCTATTCACATAAGAGACTGTAAATTTTGCAATAAAACAGTGATTGATAAATCTGAAGGTTAAAACACTTCAACTATTATACAGAAAACATACACAAAAAATTTCAGTTAATTATTTTCAAAACTTTTTGAGGAATCACCTGCCCCGTTTGAGCCTTTAAAAAAAAACACATTTCGAGTTATACGCATTTTAAAGTATGATATCTTGTTTAAAGAAGTGGCATCTTCTTTTACTAAAACACTTGTATTTTTTGTTCTAGTGAACGAAAAATAATAAACTTGATATTTTTATAAAGCTAGTAAGATGGCCTATAAAATAAAATCATAAAAAATTGTCAATTTTAGGCAAAATTCACAATTATAGGTTAGTCGGATACCTTAAAGAATTTTTTCTTGTAATAATAATCTTCAAACAACTTTACATGTATATTCTAATTCAATGGACACTAATTATAAAAAAAAATTATTCTTTTATACCCTTTTGCAAAATTACGGTTCTGGGGACGTAGTCAATCTCCTTAAATCTTTCTAAAGGCCTTATCACATGTACACGTTTGGAACAATTTTTGGTCCAATTCGTGCAATTTTTACTCCATTGCCATAGCAATGGCTTTCGAACAACTTTTTGCTAGTGAGTTATAAAAGTTACTCCAAATGAAAGTTGCTTCAAATTCCAGCCAATGGGGTTCTTCGGCGCCCTACGTCATGAAAAAGAGGGCGGTAACGATAGTAACTTCGCATCAAACGCATCAGATATGGCGTATAATATTTTAATGGTGTACAATATTTTAACGGCGTATAATATATTAAACAGAATGATGCTCCATTTCTGTTTATGCCCATCAACAAAAGCGCAAGCGAAATAAAAGAAATAATATTGGATGGTCGTTTTCGAAGCAGAAAAATCGGCGAGCAATGTTTCAATGTTGAGAAAGAGCGCGGCTAACGTCAAGGCATGTCGTTTTGTGTTTGCGGTAAGCCTTCACCCTCAGATTCGGCGAAAAGTTGGGCCAAAAAGTCGCACGAAAAATTTACGTGTGATACGGCCTTAAGTAGAAAAATCGCCTACTCTTCTGTAAATGACAACACACAAGAATAAATATTGAATCAAAATATAGTCATTAATACATTTATATCTAATCACTGCAAAGAAATATATAACTATAGCTTGTAATGGAGGAAATTCAGTGTGCATGGGAGAAATATTTGTATTTTCTTATTTTAGTAATTGTAAACAAAAAATAAAATCAACTTACTTCTCTGTAAAAGGCGTTAACAAGAATCAATATTGAACCAAGATGTAGCCAACGGTGTTTTCATGTCCGATCACTACAAGGAAAAAAAATATGATTAAATATCGTTTGGTGGAAAGCAGTTTTAAAAACATGAAACAAAAAAGTAATAAATCTCAATATAATTTCTTCAGAAAAAAGTGAGCCGATCCAAACATTGTCTATTTGATTGAAAAATAAGAAAAAATCATGATATCCACAGCAAAAGTCTCAAATAAAGGTTAGACAAAGTATATTACGGTTGCTGATGCTGACTGAATGAAAAGGTACACAGATTAGTACTTTAGCTTGACTATAATTTTCAAAAAATCAATAATAAAAGATATGGCGATTTTATTTTCACTCTAAATAAAAATAATTTATTCACAATTCAAAAAGTCTTCGGGGGAAATAAGAGTATTAAAGTCTAAAACTGTTGCAAAGGTTGCCAGGAATTGTGAAATAAACTGACGCTAATGTTCCTAAATTCTTTTACTAGAAGATTATGAAAGAAACAATAGTGAAATCTTAGAACCAAGAATATCTTTCAATATCCATGAATATCAGTTCAAATAAAGGGAGCTTAACAAAGTAGTTTTTTTCCAACCGTTAATAAGAGACTGTCATGCCATCATTTTTATATTAATTGCAAAATAACCCAATTTCTCCTCGGTCATGGTAGCTTTAAAAGCTATTTGAACAACATTATTTGGTTCTGTCATCATGCTGCGATTGTATTATTGGTGGAGATAAAAATGTAGAACATGTGTTCCAAGTTTGTCAGACAGAAAAAGATCCTCAAGGCATTAATATAAATTGGCCACCGAATTTTCGCCAACTTATTTCCCCCAAAAGTACTTTTGAAAATTTCTATAAATCTATTGCAAATTTCTGTAAATTTATTGCCTTCATGATTTTAAATTTTTTTTCTTCTTTCTTTCGTTATGTGCGTTTCATATTTACTTCTGTAAACCCCATGTAATACTTTGTGGTGCACGGGGATTTATAAATGTTTTCAATTGAAAAAAAAAAAACAGTCTAAAATTGAGCTTTGTGGAAAATTTTAATAATTCTGAAATTCTAATAGTAATATAAAAAGTGGAGAGTCTTTTAAGTTCAATTTTCTCTTTTGAATCGTTTTTCCACAAAGAAACGTGTTAACTGTATTTACTTGATCAATTCTGCAACCTTCTAACGAATTTATAATTTTTGTAATTAAAGATATTTTAGTTTTTGTCGTAAAATTTTTTTTGGAAAATAAATTGTTATAGTTAAGGACAAAATATTTCTAGATTGTTTATATCAAGTTAAAGCCAAAATATTTTCAGTGTGTTGGTATTTTATTTATTTTTTTAAAAAGTAATAACACAGTTTTTCTTTAATTATTCACCCTGATGTCCAATGACATTTGTGGTATGTTTTTTTAAAAGTTAAATGTGTTTTTTTTATTTTTGTACTTATGTAGATAACTATAAAAAAAGTACGATGAGAATTGTATTTTATCATTATCAGTCCAAATATTACAAGGCAAAAGTTAAAAAAAAAATTTTTTTTTGTTTGTTTTATTACACGTACTTTTTCTATTTATACTACATGGGCTTTCATACATTTTCTGAAAAGAGTATCAACTGGAAATTCTTAGTATAGTTTACTGGTGTGATGGATATATTACATGTGGTACGTAGCTGGCTGTAAGAAAAGCTATAAATCATTCAATACAGCTTCATTTTATATTAAAATAGAGGTGGAAAACTAGTGGTCCGTGGGATACATGCCGCCCGCAAAGGGTTTTTATGCAGCCCGCCAAGACACTCAGAAAATCCCCTTTGAACAGAAATATCTTTCCCGAGCAAAAACTAAGATTAGTTTTTTTTTCACTGGAGAAAGGAAAACAAAATACTTGAGAGTATTTCTGTTATAAGAAATCAACTGCAGAGTTTGGAAGATTAAGTCACAAAATGATTTCAGGATTTTAAGAAAATTGAGCCTAAATTTCATTTTTTTCTGTTTATAACATTACAGGTGACATTTGATACAGCACTTGATGATCTACAGCTTGAACAGTGAAGAAAATGTTTAGTGCTATGACATGACTTTTTACAAATCTTTATCAGCAAAAAAAATGTCCTTGCAGGGAAAAAATTTGGGGGGAAATTGCTCTTTATATTTAAGTCGACATTTATTTGTGTGTGTGAGCGAAGATTTTCTAGCATGAAGATCAACAGGAGTAAATACAGGCACAAGTTGGATGACATTTACTCGCAGGCTGTGGTGAGAATTTCAACAAGCAATCTCACTCCTGATTAAAAAATAAATTGTAGAAAAGTATGATAGGGTACATTTGTCTCATTAAGGTATTCGACTACTTGCACTTTTTTTGAAAACTATGGAGATATGAGGATTTTTTTTGCTGTTTTTAGATTTGTTTAATACTTTTTAAGAAAAAATATGCTAAAATTAAGAAGAGGAAAATAAATCATTGTTACTAAAATGGGAAAAAATGGATAAAAATTTACAAAAAATAACATAAATGCGGCCCATTCTGTACCAAAAGTTTATGAACAAATTTTCAATTTTTCAATTCTGATATGCTACTATGCCATTTCGTTTTTGAAATGACTTTTTAGGATAAGAGATATTTTAAATTTTCAAAAAAACTAGAGAACTTCATCTTAGCTATTATAGGAAATTGCTTACAAAAACAGTGGACCCTTATATTAACATAAGGGCCGTAAATTTTGTAATAAAACAGTGATTGTGATAAATCTAAAAGTCGAAGTACTTCTACTGTTAAACAGAACATACACAAAAAATGTCACAATTAATTATTTTCAATACTTTTTTAGCAATAGCTGTGTCCGTTTAAAAAAAAAAACACATTTCGAGTAGAACGTGTTTTAAGGTATGACATCTTTCTTAAGTAATGACACATCTGCTTTTACTAAAACACTTGTAGTTTTTGTTCTAGTGAACGGGAAATAATAAACTTGGTATTTTTACAAAGCTAATAAGATGGCCTATAAAATAAAATTATTTTTTAAAAAAAAATTGCCAATCTTTGGCAAAATTTACAATTTTAGGGTAGTCGGATACCTTAAACTGATTCTAAAATTAAATGTGCTTGCTCGCGCAGCTATAGACAGTATGGAATTAGCATAGTAAAATAAATTGAATAACATTGCCACTATTTTATTTAACTTATGTTTATTATTTTTTATAAGGAATGCAATCATATTCTTCCGGTAACCATATTCTCCACTCCTACAATGTGGCATGGGAGCCAAAACAAGTTGCCCACCCCTGTATTAAGGCTACAGTGGACAGTAAAAATTTTTTTTTAAAATTTGTTACACACATGCTCCAAAATTTTGACTGCCAGTATTTAAGTTATAACTAAAACCATATAAAAAATTTGGTGAGAAAAAAATGAGTAGTTTTTAAGAAATTTAAAATTTTTTAAAAAAATTTAACAATAATTTAAAATTTCAAAACGTTCCATGCGTTTTGATTTTTTAAAAAATTTCATATTTTTTAACTGATTTAACTTCTTTAAGCAATTCTTTAGAAATTTATGCATGTAAAGTAATGTTTTATATGATAATTTACAAAGTATGGGTAAACGCAAATTTTTATATGAAATTTTCAAAAAATTTTAATGACTTTATACATAAAAAACTTTAATTTCTTCTTTCACCCTATCACTATTGCTACAATGCATCCAAGAAGTTATAATTACATATTAGAAGAATACTTTTGGAAAGTTTTGTTATAATTGGACAAAAATTGCAACGCATGGAACATTTTGAATTTTGGTTCCGAGGCAAATTTTTGATTTTGAGAAAACAGCTTTTTTTATTTTTAAAGGAAAATAACTTAGCTTTTTATAAAAAAAATGAAGATATAAATATAAATTTGAATATTAAAAAACACTAATATCATAACAAATGTAATATAAGTGCAGAATTATATATATATAAGTGCAATATTTATTGTAACAGTCACATCGACATGTGGTACAGATAGTGATAAAATTGAAAAGTAAGCTAGAAACTTTCTAATAATATCAGAAGTAAATTAGCAGAATGTATTCCATTATTATTTTATCTCAACCGGATAATATATTATGTATTTCATTAAATCACAATAAGTAAAAATAAAGTATTTCAATAGGATTAAATTACAAAAAATTCAAAACAGTTTCGAGGCAAATTTTTGTTTTTGTGAGAAAACAACTATTTTGATTTTATAAGAAAATAACTGATTTTTTTAAAAAAAATTAAAGATATATAAGTATAAATTTGAAAAAACACTAATATCATATAAACATAAGATAGGTGCAGAATATATAAATAAAAGATTCTGCAATATTTATTGAAACAGTCACATTAGCATGCGTGGTATATATAGTGATAAAAATTGAAAAAATAAGCTAGAACTTTCTAATAATATCTATAAAGTAAATTAGTAGAATGTATTTCATCAACCAGATAATAAATTATATATTTCGTTAATCACAATGAGTAAAAATAAAGTATTTCAATACAATTAAATTATAAAAATGCAAAACAGTAATAAATTCAATTACACATAAAAAGAAAACTGTCGCTAAATCTGAAAAAAATTAAAAAGCACCGGCATTATAGGCTACATCTTTATTAGTAGTATTTCTTTTCCTTTTCTCTCTTTTCACAGAAATGTTTTGAGAAATGCGTCGTTTTATCCTGTCTTTCAGCAATAGTCAAAGAAAAACTATCATTAAGGTTTGAGTCCTCTTTTGATTCAAGTGATTTTA
>BMAO01007428.1:0-22419 GCA_019973975.1 Trichonephila clavata
CGTTATACTTGTGCCCCATCATTCGTGTTTTAACGTAAAAATTCGCAAGATAAGCGAGGAGTAGAAAAGACATGCTTTGGAATTGCTTGATTTTATCAAACGATTTGGTATTATGAGAAGGCGACAAGCATTGCGAGAAAGAACGAAGACAACGAAAGCTGAACTGCGTAAAAGAGTTAGACTCAAACTGAGATTTAGTGAATACTCACAAAAACATCAAAATAGTGTTTTTAAACGGCGAGTCCAACCGGAAGTTACCATCATGGAGATTTGTGTTGTGAAGGAAAAGACCAGCTTGTGCGGGACAAAAAGAAATAGAGTGAAAAGAGCACAGCAGAGACCTTGGACGGCATCAGGCGAAAAGTTACGAGGTGAAATCAGAACCCTGAATGGAAAACTACCGAAGTCCTTCATCCTGCAAGGGGAGAATTCTTGCGGGGACCGAAATGTCCCCCTCCTCTGCAACACCAGTTGAAACACAAGGGGAACCGGACATTTGTCCCCCCCCCAAACGAACACTCTTGAGGAGGAGCCCAGGAGGTAAAATAATCGCCATTGCCCAGGAGGTAATATAATCAATCCTTATCAAGGTTGGACATTAAAAATTCATATAATGTATCCTTATTATTAATATTTTTCTGTTATCGTTGTATATGCATATATGTTAACTTAAATATACATTTAAAGGTGAAATTTTCATAGTTTGCTAAGAAACTGTCTATTGTTGAATTATATACGTATTTAGTGTTGTTTGCATGTGTACTCTTAAAATTAATTCAATAATGCTATTTGTGAAGCTTGATATTTATAGTAAAATAATTTTGGTTTGTTTACTTGCTATTTGAATATAGAGAGTGAAAAGTTAAGAGAGCATTTTGTTGTATCATAAATCTTAATTCTTTTCTAAACTATTAATTACTTAGATTTTGTGAAATTTCCCTGTGTGTGTTTCTTTGTAAGCAAACAGTATTGTCTTCATTGCTCAACATTTTTTAGGATAATTCTTAGTAATACTCTTACGTGAAGTGATTTTTATGTACCTATATGTTTCTAGTGTAGTGTTTTTTGGCAAAACCTGTTACGTGTTCACAAGTTATGGGTCAATTGCCAGCCGAGAGAATATCTCAGAGTTTTCCTTTTAGCAAAGAGGGAATAGATTTTTGTGGACATTTTTGGATTAAATATCCTAATCAAAGAAAAGGAGTTTTAAATAAAGTCTATGTGTGCATTTTCGTGTGCATGGTGACAAAGGCGTGTCACCTCGAACTAGTTACAGATTTATCTATTGAGGCTTTCATTGCAGCTTTAAAACGATTTTTTAGTAGACGAGGAAAATCGGAACGTATATTTTCAGACAATGCTACCAATTTTGTTGGCACGCAATTAGAGCTAAAAGACTTAGAGAAATTATGAGTAATAGCAACAGTAATTTGAGTAACTTTTTGTGTGAAGAACGTGTTGAGTGGAGTTTTATTCCACCAAGAGCACCAAATTACGGAGGCTTGTGGGAGGCCGAGTGAAATCCGTCAAATATCAACTTAGGCGTGTAATGGGAAATTTAAGATTTACATACGAAGAATTTTTAACTATTCTTAACCAAATTGAGGGAATTCTTAACTCGCGTCCCCTCTATCCTTTGTCGTGTGACCCTGACGATTTTGACGCTTTGACACTCCTGGTCATTTCCTAGTTGGTCGCCCTATTACAGCCGTTGCAGAGCCAAGTTTAACTGAAGTGTCTGATAACAGGTTAAAAGTGTGGCAAAAGCTAACAAAAATTGTGCAACAGATTTGGAAACGTTGGTCAAATAATTATTTAAGTACACTTCAAAATCGAAATAAATGGTATTTTGCAAAGAATAATGTAAAAATAAATGATATGGTAATTCTGAAAGAAGATAATTTACCTGTGTGTAACTGGCCTCTTGGTCGAATTCTTGAAGTGTACTATGGTAAAGATAATAAAATAAGAGTAGTGTTAGTGAAAACTAAGAATGGAGTTTTTAAACGTCCTATAACTAAACTTTGTGTTTTACCCTTTTCAAGTGAATAATGTATGTAAAAATTTCAAATCTGTATTTTTTCAATTCAATTTTTGTGTATTTGAGTACTTTACCTTTATTATGTATAATTGTTTTTATATTGTGCATTATTGTGTTATTTGTGAATTGTTGAATGTGTCATTCAACCCGGGGGTGGATGTTCAGTGTTGAACAAAATAATTCTTGTGACGCCCACAATAACAAGTGAATATTTGTCGCGAGAGGGCGCTAGTGTGTATAGAGTCAGTGTATGTGTAAACTTTGAGAGAGAAAGAGCGTAGAGAAAAACTCTCTAATAAAATTCTTGTTACTACGGTTTCGTGCCATTTAATTTGTGGTGTAAACAATTATAGAGATAAACAAAAATGTGCAAACCAGTGTCAGTGCGCGTAGAAACTTGTAGAAGATAAAATTAAAATATATAATGGGGAGTTGTATTGCAGTATGCCGACTCATACTCAAGGATGGTCATTAAAAATCCTTCACCCTTAATGGCGTATTTAACGATAATTACCCCATTATAAAAAACTTCGATTGTTTTGTAGTTTCGGACCCAGTCACATTAGCCCTTGATGTCACGATAAGTGATTGCTTCAATGAGATAAAAGGTGACTTCTTCCCTAGTCATTCATTTTCACGCTTAGAATAGCTGCCCTAAACGTTATTTTGGAGCCACGACACAGCTAGTCATAACTCTTCGTGTTTATGGTAATCTAACAGTCGTGGAGACACCTGAGTATTCCTTTGGACTGATGCCTTCGAAGGCTTCCAACTTGGATTCTCTTTTTCGTGTTTTGCGTTATAATTTTCGCTCTAATGTAATCTCCCCCCTTATTATTTTGTGGAATTCTTTTCATTCTCCGATTTGTTTTCTCTCCTGTCGGGATCGTTCTTTAACACCCTGGGATGTTTCCAGACTTGGGAAAGGAACAGATTTCTCTTTGTCGGCTTGGAAGTTTGTGTCCCTTCCTAATTGTGTCAAGTGAGGTCTAATATTGTTTTTGCAGCTGTCACATGCTACAGATGTCTCATCAGTCGCCCATGCCAAACTCTTCGGTAATGAAGCTTCGTCTTGTAAAGAAGTTTTGGTAAGAAGTATCAAAAAAAAAAAACAAAAAAAAATTCGCATTGCATTCCTTCTAGAAAGCATAATTGGAATATTCACTTTTAGGCCTAATTCTCTTTCCTTCCTAACCTGCTTTTATTTAAACTCTTTAATACAGTTTATGGAATAATTTAAATTTATTATAGTTCTAAACAGAACGCGTTAATCCAAATTAACGAATTGCAATAAATAATTCTAAATTTTATATTCAATCTACTTTTACTAAGCTGCATACAAGGAACCTTAGAGAAATTCAAAATGTCTTCGAAATGTTCTTAAAATAATTCCATGGCATCTATAAATCCTATTTCCTTGTCTTCAAATAAAAAACAGTAAATATTTCAAGTCAAATAAAAATGATCTACATAGCTCTCTGTGTACGTTACTTGTGCAGTTAAAAATTTAAAAATAATCCAATAATTGCATCGATTGATTTGATACTGATTTTGTAGCTACAACAAAATAAAAAACAAAAGTTTCAGTCACAAAATTCTAAAAAAAGTATTTAGTTTAATTTTTACGCAACATTCCAGAAGAAAAAAAATTGATATACGAGTAGACGACGCGTGGAATGAATTTAGTTGAATACAAAAAAAGGATTTTATGCCGTGACATAAGAAAACTGGTAACAATTGTATTAGTATCAAATCAATAAACGCCTATTCCTTCAGAGAAGTGACGATTCGATTTATAAAAATAAATCTTTGTGTGTGTGTGTGATTTAATGGTTATCACAAAAATGTTTGATTGCTCCCCTGTATACATGTACGAGTATTGCTTAAAATACTTCAAAAAGCTCATCATTTAGTTTTTTAAAGAAAAATTTAAAAATTTATAAGATGATTTTAAAATACTACGGCGCCCACAATGACTGACGTACACACATGAAATATGATTTACAAGTACGTCAAACTAGGCATAACAAAAATTGGTATGGGTTTTTTGCTAACGGTATTCATAAAATGCCCTTTTCTTATGAATGCTTATTAAAAATTCCTTAAAAAATGTATAAATTTTTAATTCATTTATTCTTTTAAGAAAATAAGTATGTTTTGATTAAAAGATGCTACCATACACACAACTTATAATATTTACCAACTTTTAATGTTTTTAATCAACAAAAATGCTTACACATACTAATAGCAATAATTTGATATTTTTTGATGTTTTTTTTGGCACATTTGAATGAAGGAAAACTAGGGGTTTTTTTTCTTTTTGTGATAAAGCAGTTTAAAGTTTTTATTTGCCCTTTGAATTCGAACAAAAACGAACACAAAAGTTGTCATTATTGTGGGTATTTTTAACTTACAGCTTTCAAATTTTGTGAAGTTACAGAAAAATATATAAAAAATAATTTACGGCCAAAATAATTGATTTTTTTTATCGATTTCTGTCAACTAAATCGTACTGCGTCCCCTTAAAAAATTGATTGTATTTGACTTTTACCAACCAAAAACGCTTTTACAACTGCTTTTAAAGCATTTTTTTTTGTAAAATAAAGTGCTTTAAACTTTGAGAATACTTTTCTTTTCATAATAAGTTAATGTTGTCGAACCAATTATTGAGATTCTACTTCAATATCTCTACATCCCTCTTTCTTTCTTCGGAAAAAAACCACCTATTTTGCATAGAAAATTAGAAATGGGGTGAAATATTGCTAAAATAACTCTTATTATACCAAATAAAAAACGACAATACCCCTTATGTAATTAGAAATGGAATACAATAATACCTTTTCTATAGCATTAATATACCCGTTGACAAAAATCGTGAACCACAATCTAAAGAATATATTCCATAAATATATTATATAACACACATACGTATTAAGATGAAAATGATTCCGGTTAATATGAGTAACTTTGTCGGCTTGTAACCATGTAACACATGCACCTGGTCCTTAATTATTTCGTGAAAACCTCTATTATGCCATCAGCTGTCGGGAACACAGCGCAGTTGATGTTCTAATACCCCTCATTTTAGCATTGTTAGAATTATTCTCTTTTATTATATATCTGTTATTAAGCTCATTATATTACCCACAAGGGAATAAGAGGTATTATCGTGAAGCTCGTTCGTATTTTTATTGTCTTTTTTAATCCTATTCTTTTCTGTCGGCTGTGCTCTGTTTCAGTGAGCCTATGTTCATTTTCTAAAGTTTATACAAATACAGTGAAAATCGCTTAACACGAAACTGAAAAGACTTTTTCGTGTTGAAAGATATTTAAAAAACATATATTCGACAAAATTAAGTTTATTAGAATACATTTTATTAACATAGATGTGTATTCATTCATGAAAAAAAAATCAGTAAAACAAAAACATTTACGAGAACTTAAAAAAAATTATTATGAAATTTTCTCAAGTTTTTTGAAAAACAAAACATTTGTTTGAGTTTTTGGAAAATAATCTGATATTTTTCTTTGCATTGTCTTTTTTAGTATCAAATTGTCAAATAATTGTTCGATGTCATCCATTTTGTGTGATTCATTTCACCATTTGAATGTGTGTCTAAATAACTGGGCATACTCTTCATGATGTTCCTAATTTCGGATGTGACTCGGGAACAGGAGCTATATTATTCTCTTCATTTCTGGAATCTGCATCAATGATATTTTTTGAGCTTTGAACAAACTCCAAAATGTCTTTTTCTTCCGTAATTGGGGCTTTACACACATTATCTTCATCTACTGCAACAAATTTGTCCAATGATACATTAGGACAGTCCAATAATACAGAAATTTGCTCAAAAATTTCATTTAATGTCAGTTTAGGCTCAATACCTTTCTTTTCCAGAAAAAAAAATATTTTTGTGTTAAGCGATTTTCGTTTCGTGTTAAGAAAAACCAAATGGAAATACACAGTAGTTGGTCGGAGCCGTTGTATTATTTCGTGTTTTCCGCTATTTCGTCTTAAGCGTTTTCATGTTAAACTTATTTTACTGTATATAAGGCAGATTACGAGCGATACATAGGACTGAGGCTATAAGGAGTCTAAAATTTCTTGTTGAATCTCTGCGTGAACCCGGAAATTTTCGTCAGTTCAGGTTGTAATACCTGTCGGTTCCTGCTTACCTCTGAAACCTCTTGTCTACCTGTAAACCCAGCTAGGTGTGTGGGAGAAACTGAAGGATCAACAGACATGATTTCAATCTAATTAATTTTTGTTACCAAAATATCAATCAGACACAATAACAATCTAATTAAGATAGGCGATCAAATAGTAGAGCGTGGAGGTGAGATTCACTAACACGGGGATAATACTACGGACCCTCAACTGAATCTACGATAGCTTAAATGTGCTCAATATAAACTGCGTCGCACACTAATAAAAGCTACCTTCTAATTAATCAAGCTCACGATACCTGTACTTTTCATTCAGCGGATCCTACACTTGAATCTTGTAGGAGATCTTAATCGGGATTTGATCAATGTCGTCGGATTCACTCTCTGTAATCCTTTCTCCTAGACAACTACAAGACCTCTGAATAATTCCACGATCCTTCAATCTTCAACTAACAACCTAACTCGCAAACTCTTTGCTGACTCTTGCTTGCCAACTCCCAAACTCACGAAAACAGAATTTATATAATGTGTAAAGGTGTGTGTGTGGGGGGGGGGGGGAACAAAGCACCACCAGCAACTTCCAAAATAACAATTATTTTATTTCTCTTCAAATACACTTAATCAATCACAAAAACTACAAAAGGAAACCCTAGGCGTGATATATAAAGCGAGCATCTCTCTAATATCAATGAATAACTCTAAGTAAACACGACTAAAGGAACTAGACAAAGTGAACAAGTGCTAGTGATTCGATAACTAAATCTAATTTAATCTATCTTAGATCCTCAATCTAATAATTTAATATCTTAGCAACTACTTCCTTAACTCGCGCTATGTTTGTGAAATACTCAATGAAATATTCTAATATTCTCACCTACATATCACCGCAACAGCTCCCCGGCTTCTTCTATCTTACATCTACAAAACATAGACTTTATGTTGTCAAACTAATTTAAACATCATGATTTCTTCTTGAAAGGCTGTGAATTAATGTGATTGCTAGCCCCAAAGTTTCCCCAAGAGGATTAGTAGGAAAATGACGTGAATAGATCCGCCACAGCCTTAATTACTTTAAACTTTGTGACGGATCTATACGCGTCTATAACTAACCCATTGGGGACTTTTCTGGGGCAATAATATTACTAACAAACTTTCACCGAAGCAAGGAAACGTGATTATGTAAATAAGTATATTATATAAATTCTGTATTCGCGAGTTTTGAGAGTTATTTGGTGAGTGGAGGATCGTGAAATTTTTAGCGCAAATCGGAGTTTATCAATTGAAGAAGTCTAAGAGAGTATCCCTCGACGGTGATTAAATATAAGGATCGCATTCAAGGCCTCAGCTGGAGGACTCAACTTCATAAAAGTACAGGTATTGTTATCCTTGTTTAAATAAATGTTTAGCTTATTAGTGCGCGACGTAGTTTATATTGAGCTTGTATGGGTTATCGTGGAAATAGTTGAGGGTCCGTATTATTATCCCCAGGCTAACGCGTCTCACCTTCGCGCTCTGCTATCTCATCATTTATCTTAATTAGATTATTATTGTGCTTGCTTGATATTTTGGTGACAATAAAATAATTAGAGTGAATCAAGTCTACTGATTATTCAGTTCGTCCCACACATCTATCCGGGTCCGAGAGTAGACAAAGGAGATTGGAGGGAAGCAGGAACCGACAAGCATTACAACTTTAAACGCTAAATAGGGGAAAATAAGAGTTAATTAATTTTTAAAATTTCCAAATTGCAATTTTTCTTTCAGTTTTGATTATTGTTTATTCATTTCTCTCTAGTAGAGAATTTTGACTATATATAATTCATAAATATATACAAAATATTAATATTTTATTTATATATATGCATATATATATATATATATATATATATATATATAATTGTTTAAATTTTCAGTCGTTAATAAAATACTTTCTATTCATCCATTCAAGTTCAAATACATTTTTAAAACTTGTAGTGGATTACACTTGATGTTAATACAGTTTTTCAAATACTAATTCATTAATTAAATTAAAAAATGAATAAATAGTAACAAAAATAATAGTCCAACAACATATATAGAAAGGGAACAAGTTCATTGTGTCCCTGTAGCGCAGTGGATAGCGCGTTCGACTTCTAATCCAAAGGTCGTGGGTTCGAATCCCCCCTGGTGGCCGCAGTAGCTGAGTGGTCTAGGCATCAGATCCTGGTTAGCATGTCATGAGTTTGGTCCCAGTACCACTGAAGTCCCGCCGTGTAGGGGCGCGATGCACGTTAAATCTGTCGAGAGCTCAAACGTCCTCCTGTTGTTGTGGTAGTTAGGAGAGGGGGGTGCCAGCTCAGGTGTTGTATGCGTTACTTGACCATGGTTCAAAATTACGCGGACCGTCCCCAAAAGCCCTCGTGTAGCTGAACAGTGGGACGTTAATATTCACTCACTCACTCGAATCCCACCTGGGATGGCCGAATTTCTGAGAATGTGCTTTACTTGACTATACTATTTTATTAGAATAATTAAATTTAATTAATGAATAAATAGACAAAAAAGTAGTGCAACACCATATAGAAAAAGAAAAATCGCTTTCTATTTTGTCACATAATATTGTGATTCTGTCGAATGTATGTACATATTTATATTGATAGTAACTATTGAAAATAAGTTACTAAAATAAAATTTTTCTTTGTTGATCTAAGTAGGAATGGACTTAATTTTTTAAATTATTTTTTCCTTTTTGTTTGTGTGTGGTTGCGTGGTTTGCTTAGTCTCTAAAACCAATTATTATTATTATTTTGTTTACGTTTTGCCTCAAACACTTGATTTAAAATTTCATTCTTTAGTTTGCTATGTATGTTCATTATATCTTTTAAAAACTCCTAGACCAAGACCATTTAGAGAGAGGAGAATTGTATCTAAAACTAGATACATATCCTTATATTTATCGTTTTTCTACATAATAGGATTCTTTTTCCAGCAGGAAAGTCATTACTTAAGCGATAAGCAAAGGAAATCTGACTCCACTATCTTATTTTCACTGCACATATGTAGGTTAACGCAAAAACCATTCTCTTTACGAACCTTTTACGGAGATAAAATTCCTATTATATAGACATATGGTATCGTAATGTACTTCAGTATTCCTTTCTACGAAGCCTATCGGTTCCGACATACTATGTATGAGTGTATCGTTTCCCCCAAATCTCCATACTTCCTACGAATGTCTGTATTTGGCAACTTGGAACCTCCTACAGAAAAATTTACCAAATGTGGCGGATAGGTAACGCGTTTTCATTTTCTTTTCACTTTGTTTCGGCGTAGGTGTGTTTGAGTGATACAATCACAGGTTGTTGGTATCTTCCGATTCTAAGTAGGTGTGGACGCCAAAGGTATTTCGATACTCCATCGGTTTGCAAATACTGCAAATTCTACCCGTAAACGCATCTGCTTGTTCCAAGTGCGTCGAAGTGGAAGTGCTTTGCGGTCGAAATAAATCGTCTGCCTCTATGAAATTGACGGCGGAAGGGGTGACGGTGGTAATAAGTTTGCATCGGAAATCAGATGGACGGGAAGGCGTGCTGCCGACCAAGCCGCGCCCACGCGGTTGTGTTGTTGGAAGGTCACGTGACGTAGCGTGACGCAACGCCAAACGATTCACCATCACTTCCCTAAAAATGGATTACTAACAAATCGAGGGCAGGGTAGTTCAGTGGACCAGATAGCCAAATGCAAACGTCACGACCGGTGCACGATAAGGTGGAATTGACAGAAAGGGGAACAGCAACATATTGCGTTTTGGGTGATTTCATAGGCTACAGCAGACATCGGGAACTAATAGCACGCAATACAGCTCTTAGTGGCACTCCACAACTTCCTACAAATTAGTCAATTTTTGAAAAAAGTTGGTAATTTTGAAATGGAGCTTATTGAGCTAGCATCTTCAGAATTATAAAAAAGAAAATTTTCGGAATATATATATATATATATATATACTAGCTGTTACCCGCCCGCTTCGCTGGGTATTTCATGATGTTTTATAAAATTTTACTGCTTATATATACGTATAAATTATTGATATCTAAGTCCTAGCATTAAGAAATCGATTGAATTGAAAAATATACTTATACCTGTAACTGTCACCTGTTGATAAAAAAAAAAGGGCAGAACACATCTTATTTGTATTTTCTAAAAATCTCTAAAATTGAAGCATAGAATGATGTTTGCTCTTTCGTAACTCAAAAACCAAGTGGATTCCCGCAAAACCAATTTTCGGTGGATCTCTAATCCGTAAATTGAACATGCAAGCCAAATTTCAAGTCTAAATCTAACAGAAAAAAACAAAAGTTTTACTATCAATATCCCCGTAATCCCGTTGAGAGCCGTTTTCCAAAATTACCGCTCTTAGCGGATTTCAATTCAACAAAAGAAAAATGCAAACCAAATTTCATTATTTTAGTCCTTGTATTTAGAAAAAAGTAATTTTTTTATCAATACGTCCCAGTAACCCCCTGCAACCCCCCAGAACTTGATTTGCTTAAAAATTATTCTTAGTGGATCCCTATTCAACAAAAGAAACATGCTTAACAAATTTCAAGAATATGGGTCTAACAATTAAAAACAGGAATTTTTTTATGTAACTCCTCTTGACCCCTCGCAAACATCTTTAGGGTCAATTTTCATTTTACTCTTTGTTAGAGGAACTCTATTTCATGAAAGGAACATGCCTACCCATTTTCAAGCAGGATGATCAAGTAGTTTAAAAATGGAAATATTTATCGATTACGCCTCTTAATCTCCCGAAATTAAACTTGGTAGTTGATATTCGCGAAACCCATTTTGTAGCGGTTCTCTACTTTACGAAAGGAATCTGCTTATCAAATTTCAAGACTGTACGTCTAACAGTTTAAAAATGGGTATAATTGTCTATAACGCCACTTGAGCCCCGGCGACGCCACTTCTGGGTCTGTTTTCACAAAACCCATTTTGTAGGGGAATTGCACTCTATGTAAGGAATCTGCTTAGCAAAATTTGAAGAATGTGCGTCCAATTAATTAAAAATGCAAAAAAATTATCAATAACGCCCCTTGAACCCCCGCAACACCACCTAGGGGTCGATTTTCACAAAACACATTTTGCAGTATATTTCTATCCTATGAGAGGAATCTGCTAACCAAATTTCAAGACTTTGAGTCTAATAGTTTAAAAAAAGAAATAATTATTTATATCTGCCCTTAACACCCCTTGGGGGTCAATTTTCTCCAAACCCGTTTTGTAGCGGATATTTACTCCATGAAAGAAACATTCCTACCAATTTTCAAGCAGGTAGGCCAAATAGTCTAAAAACGAAAATATTTATATCTTACGCCACTTATTCCCCTGCAACGCCCCTTAGAGGTCTGTTTTCACAAAACCTTCTTATAGCTGATCTCTACTCTATAAAAGAAATCTATTTATCAAATATAAAGACTGTGCGTCTAATAGTTTAAAAATGGAAATAATTATCTATTACGCCCCTTAAATCTCCTCAACACCACTTGGAGGCAATTTTCACGAAACCCATTTTTAGCATATTTCTACCCTATGAGAGGAATCTGCTTACTAAGTTTCAAGACTGTACGTCTAATAACTTAAAAATAGGAATTTATAACGCCCCTTAAAACCCCCGCCCCCGCAAAACCCCTCGGGGGTCAATTTTCCCAAAACCCATTTTGTAGCGGAAATTTACTCCAGGAAAGAAACTTACCTTCCAATTTTCAAGCAGGTAGGGGAAGTAGTTTAAAAACGGATATATTTATCTATTACGCCCCTTAATCCCCCGCAACGCCACTTAAAAGTCTGTTTTCACAAAACGCGTTTTGTAACTGCTCATTATTCTACAAAAGGAATCTATTTATCAAATTTAAAGACAGTGCGTCAAATAGTTTAAAAATGGAAATAATTATCTATAACCTCCCCTAAGCCCCTGCAACGCCACTTGGGGGTCAATTTTCAGCAAACTCATTTTGTAGCGGATCTCTACTCTCTTAAAGGAATCCGCTTACCCAATTTCAAGATTGTACATCAAGTAGTTTAAACATGGAAACAATTATTATTAAAGCCCTTAACCCCCCCGTAACACCCCTTGCGTTTCGAATTTCGGAAAATCCTTTCTTAGCTGATGTCTACTCTATCAAAGGAACATGTCTACCAAATTTTAAGTCTGTAGGTTGAATAGTTCCAGAGATTTCGTGATTAGTCAGTCAGTCAGTCAGTGAGTGAGTCGCTTTTCTCCTTTATATATATAGATATAATATCTGGAAGTTTTAACTCTAACAATAAATCGACAGCTATTTGTAAATTATTGGATTTTATTTCTGCAGATATTTACCGCGTAAAATCCGGCGTATAACTCGAACCCGTAAATTTCGATCTTATATTTTGTGTTAAAAGTTATACGCAGGTTATAAAAATTTATAGCTTTAAAAATAAAATTTTAAGAAAATTAGACTTCACATATTGTATCGAAATACTGTTCATTTAATAGAAATGATATATTTATGTATACCTTATGAACGTAAAGGTTGTATAGTTCTAGAAGTGCATTATTTTTCAAAAGTGTTAGATAATACCTCGAATAAATATGATTTCAAAACATAAGAGCATTGCAAGCTTACACACACATTTCAGGTTTCTTCGTAAAATAGGGAGGGGGGGGGCGTTATACGGCGAATATACCCCCCCCCCTCAAAAAAAAATTTAAAAATGCAGCTTGAAAATATAGATGCGCGCTATACGCCGGATTTTACGGTAATCGTTTGAAAAGAAGATTGTATGTGCTCTTCTTTCCGGTTTTGATTCTACATGTTTATCTGAACAAATTTTTTCTCATATGAAAGGTATTTTGACTCTGCAAAGAAGTTGTTGTAAACAACTTCTTTGTGGACTCAGTTAAACATTCAGAATGGAGTGAAAAAAATATAAAGTCACAAATTATACCTCTATTATTGCGATATAAAATAAAATGATGCAGGGAGGTTCGTATTAGAATATTTAACTATATAGAAGGAATACTTATAATTTGTGTGAGTGTTGTTTTTTTCTTATTTTATAATTACGTTTAAGAGATACACACAGAATATTAATTTTTTATCTATGTTACAGGAATAGTTATATTTTACGTTTATTTTTATGTTAAAAAATATTTTTGAATAATGCATAATTAATAGATAATAAACCTGTAAATCTGTATTTTTGACCTGTATCCCCTAACTGCAAGCATTGCTACGAGAATCGAATTGTTTCATGAATTTCCTACAGTGCGGCATTCTGTATCAAAATGATAGATTAGTTTGACATATCTCAGCAAGGAAGTTATTGACCTCTGGGCTATAGGGTGAAGAGAAAAAATCAGATGGGAATTAAAATCCTTTTTAGGTGTATTAAAATTTAAATTTAAATGATGTAGCTTGATGAGTTTTATAAACTAATTCAAAATGAAGCGGTAAAGTTTAAATAATTAATAATAAGCTACGTTTTTTAGTATCGAATTAAAATTCTTTCTGCATATGTGCCATTTAATTAAAAAAGTAAAACGTCCATAATCCTTTTGAATAATTTTCTGCAGGGATTGACATGCATATATTATACCACGCAAAATAAATTTTATTTTATAACAGCTGTTGAAAGTGACCGTTCATAGCAAAACATATGCATGAATCATAGAAACAACGTGGGAGGAATCTAGAAATTTCTTTTCTGGGTGAGTCCATACGTCAGTGTTGAATTTCTTGCTATGTCGAGTAAAAATGTGTTGATCGTTCTGTTTTGGATGCGTCGTGAATCTGCAAAATATTCATAGGATAAAAAAAAAGTTGTTTTGTTAGAGAAAAAATTCTACCCATACATAGCTGAAATTTAAGGATTGCATTATTTTTATATATTTTTTATGCTAGAGAGAGAAATAATGAATGCAAAATTTTTCATTTCGAGTGGGATGTATATTGCTTTCTCCTTTTTAGGATAGATCGAACTTTTTTTTTCAGAATATCGAAATCTACCAATGCAGAACAGATGTTTTATGGCATATAGATGGAGGGATAAGAAAAATATTTTTTAATGTTAAGAACTGCCACAATGTGAATGGAAGTTTAGGTGTTTGAGCTTTTTCGTGGTAAAAAGTCAAAGTAAATTTTGTTAAAGAAAAACAGGCATTTTAAACATTTATTGCGATGAGAGGACACACATTGAATAGTTACAAGAATAAAACATTAAGTGCATTTAACAGACTTTTTAAATATCAAATTAAAAACAACCTATTGTCGAAAGCGCAGTGATCGATAAAGCGAAAAAAGATGATGGAGCTGATTCGATGCTGTTGGGAAATTGAGCTGAATTTTGAAATGTTTCAGAGTATAATATACTACTGACTACTTAGTAATAGCTAATCAGTAATGTACATTTTTTTAAAAATTATTGTAATTTTTTTAAATTTTAAGTTTAAAAACGATTAACCAGAATTAAGTATTTTTCTAATTTTTTCGAAAATTCAATCCCTTTTGGCAATATTAAAAATTTTAAAATTATTTATTTTAATTATTTTTCTTCTATAATTTCTATATCATTGAACATGCTTTTCGCATAGGTAGGTTCGGATTAAATATAATTTTTTTCTCTATTTAATTGAGATGCACCCTAAGCCACGTGGAAATATGTTAAAAAGAATGCACGAGCATGCTAAGTAAAGCAAATTTATAGGTAGATTTTAAATTTTCTTAGAGACGAGCTCGTACTATTGCAGTAGAAATCGGCAACATCATCATAATGTAAGAAAATACTACTTAAATAACACTGCATGCAAGTGATTAAAATTTATTAGTGAACCTTTTGTCCGGGTTTATTCGGATTCTTCTCATTATTCTCCTCTTGGGAAAAATAGGTCTCTTGGGGAAAAATAGGTCTTTAAAATTTAATCTATTAAAAGCCTTCCTTCGAAGAAGAATATGTGAGTGTGTAAATTATGACTTGTATACAAAGATTAAACTTTCGAGTTAGAGAGAGAGATGTATATGCTATAGACTGTTACGGCTAGCAATGATTGATTAAACGCGAAGTGAGACGTGCTAATGATTGTAATATTAAAGTTGACGATTTGTCAATTAGCAATCAAATTAGATAAGGTCTCTAAGAATCAGAAGATATTGCCTAGACGTAAGTAACCTGATTATTTGAGCCTCCTCGTATCTCGTCGGCCTCGCTATTGATTTCCATATTTAGTATTTGGGTGCATCTCTTAACTCTAGTTAATAGAATTTGTGCTGCTATATTCGCATCTGAGAATAAATTGAAGTTATATTAACCATGGCTTATCTTTCTTCCGACCCCCCCCCCTCCCTCCATACTATTTGATGAGATAACTCATTCCTCACATACTGTCGTGGCTAGTAATGAGTGGCCTCTGTATCGAAGTTCCTTGGAAGCCCTATTTAGAGGCCCTTTAACATTTTATGATTTTTCGCTTACACGTTTAGGGGCCCCCAGAGCTTTGGGGCCCCGTATCATTGATACGGCTGATAGGCCTTTGCTATACCCTTGTAGTGAATATAAAAGTGTAATTAAATAGTAAAGTTAACATAAAATAATCTTTTTATGTATAAATACCTGAAAATTTCGTTATAGTTTATAAAAAAATATGATTGTCTTAAATTGGAAACATTTGAATTTCTCTGCTCGTACGCCTTTGAATTTTAGAGAATAAGATTAAGAAGTTATCTCATCTGAAAACAGATATGAATGACTACAATGACTAATATTGATAACATGTAAATGCTATCCATATTGTTAATATTTTGAACATGTATGAGATAAATAGTCTCTTAAATCAACAAAATGTCGGAAGATTCTGAAGTTTTTCCGATAGTTTTTTGATACAGAACTCTCTACTAAGTTATTTTATCATAATAACAGAAGGATTTTTTTAGTTTACTGAAATAAATGTCACTAAAAGGTAATTTTTTTTATTTTAAAATAATTTGGTGCGGCATATTATCCAACAATTTTATCGATATAAAAAAAAAGTTACATTTCCGTAGAAGTCTGATTGGTATTACAGAATATCTTTATAAGCGTAATTATAATCGAAAAACAAGAGGTTTTGATTAAAATTTTTTCATGTATTTATGCGTCATTAATTTCCGAAAGCTTCAGTTAATTCGTTTTTTAAACAATACTGTCTCTAGACGTGATTTCGCATTTATTAATTATCAAAAGGAAGCTGTACATAAACGAGTAAATTCACATTACAAAATATTGTATTTTTTTATGAGACCCAGTGACAATGAATTCGGGATCATGTTCTGATTTCTTAAAATAACTGTTTACGTTAGTGAAGGTGAGGGGGGGGGGATGATCTCATGAAATGGAATTGGGACTTAATAGTCTTCGTGGGGTGGTGGTAAAATGAAATAAAATACATATTTTTGGGGGTCTTTGCAAGTATTTAAATATATATACCATGTGATAAAAAACTTTCAAATCTCTACTTTAGAATGACAAGCCAAACCAAAAAATAACAGTTTTAATTCCTTAGTAATACTGATTTTTTTCTTTAAAAAGAAAAAGAAAACATGTTAAAATATTTTTTTTAGCTTACAAAGAAGGGTACAGTGTATCAAGGAAGTTTAAAAAAACGCCCGAATTTTAAACTTAATTAATTAACATGTTAAAATAATTTTTTCAGCGTACAGAAGGGTACAATATGCCAAAGAAGTTTTAAAAACGCCCAAATTTGAAACTTAATTAATTTTTTTGAGTGGCTAAAAGTTAGCAAATAATTACTTTTGCATATTGAAATGTAAGATAATCTTTATAAAAATATTTATATAAAAAAAAACTTCAGCTAAAAATAACTACTACTTTGAAAAATAGAAACATTTTCACTGTGTTCGAAAAACTTATTTCAGGAGGGAAAAAGTACTGTTATCATATTAATATACATTCAAATCCTTTGAAATCTTTTAAAAAAATTAACAATTTTCTCAAAATTCTATTTTTGTTTGATATGAACTTACCTTATACTATAACATTGCGAAAAAAGTAGAGGCATTGTTGCATACTTATAATTGCTTTGCTTTTAAATTTTTAAAAGACACACGCACACAAATACATAAACAAAGAAAGACATATACACAAAACAAAGAAAGAAAAAATAATAAAGAAACCTTTTGTATTTACTCACAATACGCGAAACATTGTCTAACTTCGAACATTAAAAGGCTTATTCATACATCCAAGTAGACAAAAAAGCAGACGAAATCTAACGGCTCTTGCCTCATCTGCATTTATGCCAAATGATTGCCATTTTGATGCGTAGATGACGCAAGACGGGGAAGATTAAGTTGGTTTTAATGAGCAGAAAAAGACGATTTAAATGTAAATAAATAAAATCAAGTAAAATTTTAGCATAATGTTCCATAAATTATACTTAATGCTCAAATTATTGTGTAAAATAAATTGTTTTAATATGCATATCTTATTTCAATAAATGTACTGTATTTCGTGTTGAATATTTACCACTTAACGTTGAATAAGGTTAAATTTTGAAATAGAATCCTTTCACAGACTAATTGACGATATTAATAGAAGTAAAAATTTAATATAGATAGATTATTTAGTGATTCTTTACTCTCCATTATACAGTAGAACGTTTATTATCCGGAGCGTCAAATATCAGAAACAAAGTCCAGATACGTTTTTGAACAGTGCAATGCTCAACAGTTGTTTCGCGTGAGGCTAAAAAGTGACGGGAAGACCCAAGGTGAGGGACATTTGGAGAATTTCAGTTGTGTGATTTGGTAAACATCTGTGCGGAATATTAGATCAGTTTGTTTCCAAGTGAAGGGATGTGTACGTGCTCTTTTGTTGAGTTTTGCTGATGTAGAAACCTGGATGGCATACGATGCAGAAGACTGGGGATTTCAAATGCTAAATGATGACGAGATTGGGACTTCCGTGCAAGAAAAATCCGACCCTGTTGACGATGAAACGGATGAAGACGAGAACAACAACAACGAAAGTAGCAAGGATCCATCAAATGCTGACGCGTTTCTGCGTTAGAGACAGCTATGGAGAGGTATGATCAACAATCAGAGCGCTGTCTTACTTAACTGCTGCTCAACAGAATCAGAGACCTTTCAGCGAAAACACGGAGGTGTACAATTATACAGCGAAAAATAAGTGATTATTTTCTGCAATAAAGGTAAAACTGCGACATTTTGCATTTTATTCTATCACGTTCCCCGCATAGGATGGATGATTTTCAGTATTCATATAGTGTCCGGGTTCATATACTGCAGGGTCACATTCGGTTTTCGATTATCCGAACAATCACGTATCCGAACGGTGTAGGGTCCCAATTGATTAAGATAAACGACGTTCTACTGTATAAGGTATTCTATTTCACAAAACATCCACCGTAATGAGAATGAAGTTTGATCCCAAGCAATTAATCTATAACGCCACATTTCGAATATAGATGCAAAAATAATTAAAAATGGAAAATTTTTATAATTCTCAGAGTAAATGTCAGATTACAGTAACACGTGGACTATGGAATTTGTAATGTAACGTTTTCCAGTCACACAGCTGAAAATTCGGCTTCTTTTTGTAGATAGGATAACTACGTTCCTATGCACACATGCACCCTTAAAACACTGCGAGTTCTTGTCTTTGGTCATCACCCCAACAACCTTTGACACCATGAGAACCCCTTACTCCGCTCACAACCCGGATGTAACTCAAGGACAAAGAGGCCGACCACTACCATCCCGAGACCCTAGAGAGGGCAGAGAGGAAGTCCTACAGAAGCCTTCAAACAGGACAGATGTAATCTCCATCCTCACAAATAACAGAATTTGGACTATAATGAACTAACCAATCTTTTAATAACTTCGCTGTGTATATGGTAATTAATAACTCTGACGTAAACAAACCAATTATTTAAATTAAAAATATCACGCTACCATTATTTTTCTCAAACGTCACTGTCAAGCGACGAGGATGGGACTCGAAAGATGATACCTTCCTTTCTTAATACCAGCACTAGACCGTGCGAGAACTTTGATTTTACTGAAAGTCGCTTCCATTAATCCGTACGGTTAGTCTTAGGTGGATTCGAACATGCGCCTCGAATTGATTCATAACTACTTGATTGCCACTTTTGTCGTAATAATTAGAGCATGTACTTATTTATATAAATAATTATTTTAATAATTTGGATTTATCATAATATTGGAACCTTTTAAAGTTAATATAAAATTGCTGAATAATTGTTTTTCGAACTACATTCTTTAAAAAAATTTTTTTTTTAAACAGCCGTGTTTTAAAAAATCATGGATTCGCAATGCTCTATACATTATAAAAATTGCAAAGCACGCTGACATAACTAAATTTTTTAACATTTCCTTCTCTCTATCAAATAAAAGTTAATTACCAACACAAAATTTTTATTTCGTGTTGTGAAGATAGAAATGTTCAACTAACTTTTTATACTTATAATTAAACTGAATGATTATATTACATAATGAAAACTGCACTTTTTATCCTAATTTTCTTTTAAAAAGTGCTAATGAACTTAAGGAAATGAATCATTAAGGGAAAAAAAGTTGCGTTTTAAAAGTATTGCAACACATTATTGAAAGAATTCATTGAATAATCACATTTGAGCAAGTAAGTTTGATAAAAAATGCATTTTTTGTTAGAATAAGAACATCTATATCAGGAGTGACCAACCTTTTTGGGAAGAGTGCCACTATCTGATCAAGAAATTATGCGTGCCACCTTCAATTTTTCCTACAAATAAAAGAAATAGAATGAAAAAGTGAAAAAATGTTACTTATAAGCTTATTATGGGATTTTTACGCAAATAACACATTTTTTAGGGCAAGTCTAAGTTGTGGAAATTTAAAAATGATACGATAAATAAGACAAAAGTACAAACTTTGATCTTATTGTTAGTAAACTTTTTACAAATTCAATCAGTTACGATATGCGAATACATGCGACAACTTTAAAAAAAAAAATGGAGATATGGGGATTTTTTGGGGGTTTTTAGATTTGTTTAGTACATTTTAAGAAAAATATGCTAAAATTAAGAGGAGAAAAAGAAATATTACTAAAATGGAAAAAAAATTGGTGAAAATTTACTTAAAAAAAAAAGCTAAACGAGGACCATTTTGTACCAAAAGTTTATGAACAAATTTTCAATTATTCAATTCTGATGTGCTGCTATGTTATTCATTTTTGAAATGACCTTCAGGATAAGAGATATTTTAATTTTTACAAAACTAGAACACTTTATCTTAGTTATTATATGAAATTGCTTAAAGAAACAGTGATTATATTAACATAAGGGACTGTAAATTTTGTTATAAAACAGTGATTGATACATCTGAAGGTTAAAACACTTCTATTATTATTATTATTATTATTATACAGAACATACATGACAAATTTCAGCTAATTATTTTCAAAACTTTTTGAGCAATCGTTGTCCCCGTTTTAGCATTTTCAGAAAAACATATTTCGAGTAAAATGCGTTTTAAACTATGGCATCTTGCTTCAAGTAATGGCATCTGCTTTTACTAAAACACATGCAGTTTTTGCTCTAGTGAACGGAAAATAATAAACTTGGCATTTTTATACCGCTAATAAGGTGGCCCATAAAATAAAATCATAAAAAAAAAAAATGATCAATTTTTGGCAAAATTCCCAATTTTAGGGTAGTCGGATACCTTAAGTTAGGTGTAACATAAAAATTATAGTTTGAAAAAAACTAAAAAACACGCTTTTATAATGAATTGAACTAAAAAGTAAAAAAATAATTTTTAATAAAGAATAAAATTATTAACGAGAAAATGAATGTCATTGTGGTAAAAGCGTGGGGTGCTTTGTACTACATTTTTACACTAATTCAGCTTTTCGGAATAGAAGTTAAAAATTATAACAATTGTACATTTATAGAACACCCCACGCTTTTACCCCAATCACATTCATTTTCTCGTTAATCATTTTATTCTTTATTAAAAATTATTTTTTTACTTTTTAGCTCGATTCATTATAAAAATGTGTTTTTTAGTTTTTTTCTAACTATAATTTATTTTTCATTTTTTTAGTTCAAACTACAATAAAAACGTGTTTTTTAGTTTTTTAAACAATCATTTATTTATTGTTAAATTTATCCTTGAGCTTGATATTTGGAAGCTGGAATTACGTGGCTGTAGAATTAATCCTGCTCTTCAATGGATATTAATTAACTGGTCTGAAGTGTATTTATTTGCCCCGTTTACGGGGCCTCGGATGAGTCCCGTATCGTTATATTAGATTCCGTCACTTTTGAACAGGTCAAACAAATAAAAGTGTGTAAAGAAGAAAAAGTTCGCATTAAAATCTTTTTTAATGTACCATGTTTTTATAACGAAATAAAAATTATAAAATTCCTTCTTTTCGTTTTTGTTTCCTTCACATTTTCATGCATTGTTATCCACTTCTCAGCTATGGTCCAAATTTCAAGTCTCTAGCTCCTCGGAAAGTCACACAGTTTAAAATCAATTACAAAATTCCACCCGGACAGACATTAAAGAAAGCCAGTTAATAAAAGCATGGTAATATGAAGTGTCAATAATTTCTTCACCTTTTAAACGTGTTCCTTTCATGTTAATTCGTATCATCACTTCTAAACGTATTGCTTTATAAAAATAAAAAAAAATATTTAGCAGTTAGAACGCAAATTATTTTTTTTCACATGCACGAGCCTTTTTTTTAAATTTTCATTTTCAGAAAAATGTTTATATTATGGTTAGAAATTGCTAACACACACTCACCCTCCAATTTCTCAGATACAGAACACTTTTTATTTCTATTAACCGCAAGTGTATTTTATACTTGCATAAAATTAGCTTTAGATTCAAAACACTCGCTTTAGGGTTAAACCTTATTCTTTTAGTCGCTAGATCTGAAATAAGTCGCCAGATCTGGAAATGAATGTATGAAATTAGTCGCCATATCTGGAAATGGTACATGGAACAAGTCACCAAATTTAAAAATGATGTATGCAATAAGTCGCCAAATCTGGACGTGGTATCTGAAATTGTAGCCAAATCTGATTATCCTTATTCCTGACGATCCTGAAAAGGACAATGGAACAAAATTATGAAATTATTGTATTGTCATCGGTCCTTGACAAG
>BMAO01007429.1:0-18895 GCA_019973975.1 Trichonephila clavata
CTGCTGGCACTTTCTATAACACGGACATCCTGCACTCCATCTGGTGGTTCTGTAAGAGAAAAATAATTTAAAAAAAATTAAAGTTTAATGATTTTGAAATTCAGTTATTAAATAAAAATGAAATTAAATAATTAATAAGAAAGGACAATATACTGCATATCGCTGTAAAATCGATTACATATTATGTACGAGTATCAAAAGGCATTAGCTATTTTCTCAGAGATTGTTCACACATAGTACAAGAAAAAAAAATGCAAGACAATCAGTGGCGCACACAGGGGGGGAGAGGGCGTTAACTTTATGCGTTTCTCTTGCGTTAACTTTATGTATAAATTATAACGGTTTTTTTTTTCCTGCTTTTAATTTTGCTATTAGTTAAAGGCAATTTTTGTTATATTTCCCTCAATTATTATTATTACGATTTCTTCACGATAAAAGTTGTGTTAGTAAAGCTTTAATTCTAAAATTTCCCAAGATATTTATAATTTCTTTTTGAATCATACTGTTATGTTATACTTAACCAGAATTCATACTCAATGAAATCTAGTTTAAAAATTTCGAGAAAGCACATTTATATGCTCTTTTATTTGATGAGGGAGAACATAAATACCATAAATTTACCTTGAACAATCAGCTGTATGTTTGTATCATCTCTTCCATAAGCATTGACCGCTATGCAACTAAACAAAGCCGAATCTCTTCTGTCCGCTTGGCGAATCAAAATTTCTGATACGATTCCTGTGTTCAAAATAGTCTCCACTAATTCGTACCTACAAAATATTCACATTTCATTACACATCTCAACATATTACTAGGGAAAATATTAAAAGAAGCATCGAGAACATTTTAAAAAAATGTTTCAATTTCTTAAGCAATTATAAATAAAATTATTATATTCCAATGTCTTTGACTTTCAATGTATGCACTGCCCTTGAAAAACATGTCGCAACGAATGCTAAAATCAGTAGTCATTATCTTTAGTAACAAATGTTACAGAGAGGTTGAGCTCAGCTGGAACCTCTCATGTCCCATGCACATTACTGTATAAAATGATAACATTTTATTCTATCTTGTTTACACATTCTGATGGAATATTAATGCATCTAATATGTTAAATTATTTCATACTTACGTATTAAACCATCGACCGATTTCGTCAAATCAAAAGACAATGCCAAATGATACGATATACAGACAATAGAGGAAATCGTTCCTTAGGACATTCGCATATAGTAATAACTATGATGACAGTACTTGGCAACTTTTTTTGAACTGGCGATGTCTTTTCATTTGACTAAATTGTTGATGATATAATATGTAAATGCTACTTATTTTATCTTTTTTTTTTCCAATTATTTTTAAAGCTGTACATTATTTTCTAGACTACCAACTGAGTTTCGTTTCGAGTAAGAGGCTTTAAATCAGATTTTTGAAGTGAAAACTTCTTTAGCGGCGTTGGGCACTTTTTGGTAGGGAAAATCTTGTGGGTTCGCTTCACCGACATGCTCTAACTGGCACATGCGCAGTGTGCTTTGCCTTAAACACTTTTTGGATGGGTGAAATCTCGTCCGTTCGCGACACACACATGCTTATAGCAGTATATCTGTAGCTATACAGCTGAAGTATAGTGCTGTATATATCTTATAAGTGAAATTCAATGGATTTAGTGAAAAGTTCAATGTGTATATACTGTGCATTGCTCGTTGCGATTCCGAGAATGGGCAATATATATTAATGTTTGCCGTTTATATTTCGCCTGGAAAATCTATGAGACGATACAACGATTTTTATTCGAATATTTGATGATTTATACAAAAGAAGGTTCTGAAATACTCGAAAAAAGATTTGGCGAAAAATATGATAATGTACCGATGATTTTAAGTGGTGACTTCATTATTAACTTTGTAGATAATAAAAATCTACCACTAATTGAATTTCTAAATGAAAAAATTTAAATATGTCCAATGATCGAAAACTCAGTACAAAAACATAAAACGATGATCGATGTGGTTTTTACGCGATACTTAGATAAATTTGAATAAGATATTTTCCTTTCTTACTTTAGTTACCATAAGCCTATTGTATCTTTTTAGAACAAAATGAAATAATTGAAAGTACAAAAAGCCTAAGTATTGTTGAAATTAATGATGACAATGATGCAAACAATTAAAATAATGTTAAAAATTAAGTACATTGAAATTTAAGTAAATACAAATGCTATCCATAAATCATATGATTGTATATAAATTGTTATTTCAATTGAATTGTATTTATATTTTGTCAGGATCTTGTGCAGCCCGTAATATATTTGAACAATAAAAAACCCTATAAATATGTATTTTGTTGTTGCTCGGAGTGTCAATAGATGTGAAAACCAGATTGATGTTGATAACTTTAATTCAAACATTATGAAATTTCAAATTTTAATACTAAAAGTTCTAAGTTTTCACTTCTATCGGCAGTCCCTATAACTGCCAATTTTTTTATTTTTTAAACTCCATTTTTATTCAAACGGATTAGAGAAATTTTACATAAAAAACAGGCATTCAAAATATCTGCACATATGCGGGGGGATTCACTACCAAACCGTCAAACTTTCAGGGTTTGTAGGGACTTTAAAGGCTACTCGAAATCACATCGGAGCGCAGGGGTTGCGAATGCCGTTGCTGTGAGCTATGTTGCAAAAAAGCAGAGAAAAAGAATAGAAACAGCAACACATTAATGGGATAGAAACATTTTATTGATAGGCTGTACTACAACAGGTGTTCAAAATTACAACCATAAGTCGTCTGGCAAATCTTACAGTGATGTTGCATGGAATTCCTAACTTTCTGGAAGATTTTTCCAGGCAGTTTGTGGTAGGTAGCGTTGGTTTCAATGAACACTGATCCTGCTCGAAGTCATCATTTGCGATACCGTTTCCCGAGGTAGTATTATGAACTAGTATTCAAACGAGGTGCTAATAGTGTATGCAGATGCGGATTACAACGGGCACGTGGATCGGTGGTTGTACTAGTAACGTTACCAAACACTCATGTTCCACATCCACACAACCTTCGCAAGTGTAAGCAGATGGTTAAGCAAGATTGGTTCCTTAACGAGTTAACTGGTTCTTTTTAGTGTGCAAGACGGTCGTTTCATTAGTTGAAAACCTCATCACTTAAATATCAGTAGCTGCCGGGAGGAAACGTAACTTGCAAGGAATCTTCCAGAACGTACGTAATTACCATACATCAACGCTGTTAACTTGCCAGACGACTTTTGGTTGTAATTTTGAACAAATGGTTGTAATTTTCCGGTACAACCTTTTCATGAAATGCTTTCTATTCCATTAATATGTTGGAGTTTCTGTTCTTTTTCTCTGCTTCTTTGCACCCTAGCTCGCTAGTATGGCATTTGCGACCCTGCATTCCTATGTAAATCCAAGTCGCCTTTGAACCCCCTACACACGATGCAAGTTTGTCGAGTGGCAGTGAATCGCCCTGTATTTGATGCATACAGTTTGAGAAACAGAAATACACTTTGTTACACATGGATTTAAAACAACGTAGTTAATTACTATTATTTATTTTTATGGTTGGATATGCCATAAGCAGAAATTGAAGATAATGTACATTAAAACCACAAAACGCAAGCATCGAAAATATGTCTCTAGAATAAAGTTCGCTAAGTGATACTGGAACACGTTAGCAGAAATGTATTAAAGGATTACGACAATAAGGGGTGTTTTTTACAAAATAAATGAATTTAAGTAGTTAGTGCAGGTTAATATAAAGGTATCCAGATTTTTTTCGTTTAATAATCATAGATGGAGAACTGTGTTAGTCGGGTGATGAACTGAAATTACTACGGAAACAATCGTCAAATATATCTGTGTGTGACAAATATAAATGATAGAAATCAGTGCTACTTTACATTAGAATCTTTAAGGACTAGCTGAAAAAGGGAACATTTGTTGATAGATGGCAACCAGTTCAATTTTTGGTTTTTTGTAAGATGGGTTAAGGAATTGTTACTGTTTAAAGTATAGATCTTATTTCTATATCCGTTGCCTTCCAAAGCAATGCGTGTGGCGTTTGAGATAAATGAAGTTAGCTTGATATTTATTAACTTAAATATTTAGTTTATTTACGTCGCAGCTATTAATTACTGTATATACACTCAAAATTAAACTATTGCTTAGAATTATTAGAGTCCAAGTTCTGTTGTTTGTGAGGGAGGAGGTACGTCTCGACTCTACGAAAGTTTTTAACCGTTCCTTCTTTCTGCCTTCTCTAGGGTCTCCGGGATGAGAGGGGTCGGCATCTTTATCTTCGAGTTAAATTCGGTTCGTGGGTGGTGTAGGGGTTTCCTCTTGTTGACAAAGATTGCCAGAGCGATGCCCAAGCCCGCACAGTATTTTAAGAGTGCAGATGTCATTGCACGTCAAGTCATGTTCATTTCCACAAAAGAAGCCGATTCACAGCTGTGTGGTGGGAAACGTCACATAGGGCTACCGGTGACGGCCCCCTCCTTATTTTACCCTAGTCAAGTAACGAAGACACAACACTTGAGTTTGCCCCATACTACTCTAACTTTGGCGACAGAGTGCCATTTTTAAAGTACAGAAAGAAAGTTAAGAATTTTAAAGTGTTACATATTTTTGGTTATTGTTAAACCCATTTTTATTTCACTAATATTTCACTATAGCAATCTTAGGGCTCTAATGACGGATAAAATTGTGACTGTAGTAGCTTAGAGGTCAAAGTCACAGAATCCTCGCCGGAGTGTCGTGGGTTGAATTATGGTGTGAAGACCCGATTTGAGTAGAGAAAGCAGCTTCACGTTTCTTTTGTAGATACTCAAAAGTCCTTCCATTGGTGTGGTATGTAAATTAGGACAGGTGGAGTGCTATATATATAGCGCAAGGTGTCATCCTTGTAACTTAACCGTGATTCAAAATTAGGAGGTCCGTCGCCTATAGCCCATTTTACAATGTAATGTTAACATAACACTTACTCACTCACGGATATCATAATTTGAATACCAATAAAGTATTGAAGTCGTTACAAAAGCTTGTATCACTCTGTCCTAATTTTCACACTACACCATGAGAGGAGTTTAGTTGAATTTAATGACAGAAGTTTTTTTTATTCCACCTAATTGAACCTTGGAGAAAAATTGAGGTTCAATCTTATTGTTCGATTTTCATCTTTGCTCAAAATTGCGTAGGATATCAATTGTAAATTTCTATGAGTTTATCAAAGAAAAAGTTAATAAGCAATAACGCAAACCATATTATGTTGCAGTGATCAAAAATTGATTAAAAAAAGTTAACACATCGTGAAATGATAGCTATTACTAACAAAAAAGAAAGCTTTAAAGAATTATTATGATTTGATTGTTTTTATGAAAATCGAAAAATGGATTAAGAAGTGGAAATAAGGAGAGTTACAATTACAAAATTTTTAATTTTGGGGAAAAATAATGTTGATTTAAATTAAACCCAATAATTCTGAAAAATTCATGCTTTAAAAAGATATTAAATTGGTGTTTAAAATGACATGTAGAATGCTGACAAAATTAAAATATAAATTTACATAAAAAATATCAACATCAAAATATCAATAATAGACAAGGAAACAAGTTTTAAGTGTCTTTAATCTAAATTTTTTAATTTTTTCAAATTTTTGCATTTTTTTTTAACATTTCATTGCAGATTGAGTCTATTTTCATATAATCCAAAAATACAAATTCAAAAGAATGATAAAATAACCATTGTCACACAAAACACAACTAAAGAAAAAAAATTGAATATTGAAGTATGAAATACTATGTAACTTTTTTAGATACATTGTTTTTATCAAAATTCTTTTAGACACATTTTATCAAGCGACATTTTACATCGACATCCTGAAAGTGCTTAACTTTTTTTCCCTGTAATGTATCTTTTATTCATAAAGTTCTAGAGATCATGTTTATGGAGAAGATGTCAAGTTGAAAGACGAAATATCTCTCCATCATTAAGGAATTTTAATTACTCTGTTTGACAGCGGAATTTTTTAATTCCTAGCAGAGAATTCTTTAATCAAGGAATTCTTACTAAGGAGATTTTGTATCTTTTCTGCATGTTAATTTGTGGATTTAAGAGCAAATTAAAACCATCGACTTTGATGTCCTCTAATTGCGTAGCCAATTTAAAATTTAGTTAAAATAAATATTCAAATTCAATTCTTTTCATGACTTTTTGCAAAAAGTATTGCCATATTTATATTTCATTTACATTCGAAAAAATTCGTAAGAGAGAAAAAATATTAAATGTGTGTGTCGTAAGAAAGAGAAAAAGAGACATCGCAAGGTAGAAAAATATTAATTGTATGTGTCGTAAGAGAGAGAGAAAAGCATTAAATGTGTATGTCATAAGAGAGGTTGAGAGAGTGAATATTAACGTCGCACTATTCAAATACTCGAGGGCCTCTGTCGAACGACCACGAAATTTTGTACGATGTTCAAGTGACAAAGACGACAACTGAGCTGGCACCACTTCTCCTAATTATCACACTACACCAACGGGAGGACATTTGAGCTCTCGACAGATTTAACATAAATAACTACCCTACACGGCGGGTCTTAAGTGGTACTGGGCTCGAACTCATGACACATCAGCCACAATCCGATTCCTTGACCACTAGGTTACCGCGGCCACGTCCTAAGCGAGGCAAAAAGAGACATTGCAAGGCAGAAAAATGTATGTATGTGTCGTAAGAGAGAAAAATATTAAATGTGTGTCGTAAGAGAGAGAGAAATGTCGTAAGAGAGAAAAATATTAAATGTGTATGTCATAAGAGAGAGAAAAATAGATATTGATAGGCAAAAAAATATTAATTGTATGTGTCGTAAGAGAGATAGAAAAAAATGTCGTAAGCGAGAAACATATTAAACGTGTATGTCACAGGAAAGGCAAACACGGCACGTACAGACATCGCAAGGTAGAAAAATATTAATTGTATGTGTCGTAAGAAAAAAGAAATGCCGTAAAAGTGAAAAATATTAAATGTGTATGTCGTAAGAGAGAAAATATTAAATATGTATGTCGTAAGAGAGAGAAAAAGAGATATATAGCAAGGTAGAAAAATATAAATTATATGTGTCGTAAGAGAGAGAGAGAAAAAAAATGTTGTAAGAGATAAAATAATAAATGTGTATGTAGTAAGAGAGAGAGAGAGAAAAATGTCGTAAGAGAGAAAAATATTAAATGCGTGAGAGAGAAAAAGAGATATCGTAATGTAGAAAAAATGTGTCGTAAGAGAGAGAGAAAGAAATGTCGTAAGAGAGAAAAATACTTAATATGTGTTTCGTAACAGAGAGAAAAAGAGACATCACAAGGGAGAAAATTATTAATTGTATATGTCGTAAGAGAGGGAGAGAAAAATGCCATACGAGAAAAAAATATTAAATGGTGTGTATTTCGTAATTTTAAAACTATTTGAAGAAAATCATTGATGTATATTTGTAAAAGATGAATTATCCAATCAGTTTTATTATTTGATTTTTCTGATGACCTCAATAGCCGAGCACAATGGTGCACACAAGGGTGGGGTTTGCGGGTTCAACTTCCTCAAACCTAAATAGTTTTAGTTTTTCCAAGGAGATTACCCATCGGGGCTTTCCTGTACACCTTTTTTAAAATGTATCCCCCATAAGAGAGGTTTATGCTACTGGTCAAGTGGTAATGGTCAAAAATGCTTGCCCAACATTGTCAAATGACGATTTCGAGTAAGTGTCTCTGAAGGCCCGCAGTTTAGAGGGATTTATGCATGTCAAATCTGTCGTGGCGCAAAGAACTCACGAGGCAATAGTGGGAAAGATGGAAGAGAGGGTTAAGACCGAATATTAAAATTACGAGGTCTGTCGCTAATGGCTTCACAGTGGGAAGTTAATAAACACTCCTTCACGAGTAACTAAATTGGATTATAGCAAATGAATTCCTATCAAATTTGAAAAATTAGGCAAACTATTAATATAATTGACCAATATTTGGCGAACCTCTATAGATACATTGTCTCTCTCTCACATTTACTTCTCCACTAAGATATACAATCATTGTAAAGGAAGGTCGTGTTGGTTTAGTTGTCAAGGTCACAAACTCGTGACCGACGTGTCGTGAGTTCCAGGTTTAGTCCCCTGAATACTCGTATTGTAAAAGGGGCTCATTCACGTTAAATGCCAAGGCTAAAAGTCCTCACTTTGGCCTTGAGAAGGGGTTGCTAGATCAGGTGTCGGCCTCGTCAGGGATTGAACATTAGATGGCAGAACAATCTTACGCTACTGGTGATGCGTTCATTTCAAGTAGAGTCTTAGATAGGAGTGTCAAACTCGCGCCCCGCTGGCTGCATGTGTCCCGCAGCTAACATTTTTGCGGTCCAGCCAACAAATCGATACACAATACTATATAATAAGACAGCAATCCTTTGCAGAATAAAAATAAGATAAGTAGAATTCGCTAAACGTTTTTTAAACTTATTTATTATTATTTTTTTCTATTATTAAATAACTACATTTATTTTGAATATACTATAATTAGGCAAATATGGTACTTACGTTTCTATGAATTTTGATTTTGATTGCGGCCCATCTAAAGTTAAACGTTGTTTGCTTGGTCATATTTTGTCTTTGAGTTTGACATCCTTGGTCTAAGATATTCCCTACAAATCATGACTAGGGATTCATGTGGCAACAACGGTGACGCACGCGTCAAATAGACCCGCCATCTCAACAACAGACAGTCCACAACATCAACGAAAAACGTTCTAACGACACTTACACCTACTGAGGATGTATATTTATTACAATAACGGTTGAAACAAAAGATATCAATCATTGACATGGCCAAGTAATTTTAACGCGTTTTTCACATGTTGTATTTTACAATAGGAAAATTCGGGAAAACTATGGGGAAATTTAAATCTGATTCGGCTCATCTAGGGCACAAATGCGACCAAATGCCGAAAACCCGAGGTCAATTGGTTGCTTATTGGCTGAGAAAAAGGTACGACAAAATATGGAACGAAGACGAAGACGAAATTTGCGTCATAATAGCGCTTTTGTTCCACTACGTGAAAAACGTGCTGAAAACAGCCCTCTCCTCCTGAAAGACCATCAACAACAATAAAATAAAAACATTTCTTCTTTAGGAAAGAGGTATGCAGTGGCTTCTACAAATCGCAAACTAAAAAAAAAATCAGGAATGATAGATCTCAACGATTGGTCCAAATGGAGCTCCCCTTTTTGTGCCAGTTGTCTAAGACCCCGACTTTTTATAGCCAACATTTGATAATTTTACCACGGTCCAATGGAGGCGGGATATTGATTGTTTTAAGTTGTTTTCGTTTAATAATTTTAATTTAATGGTCTTTATGCCTTCAGCATAAAATACAGTTTTACCAAAAAAAAAGGTAATATAAAGTTATTTTCTTGGAAAGTCGCATAAACTCGAGAGATATACACCATAGTAAATAAAATAGAAGTAATTTAATGTGTAATGGCCCTGTATCATTTGATCCATGCACCAGCATCGATCCGGGAGTCAAGGACCACTGGTCTAAGGCATGCAGGAAGTTGCTGCTGGCTGGTAGGTTGGTGGTTCAAATAAACACCAGTGGCTTAACGTACACCCCCGCACCAAGAAGGCCCAAAGCATATGTTACGTTACGTTTTTGCAATACTTTGACATATCTGGCTTGGAGCCCAAAACCTGACTTTACAGGAGGGGGGACTAATATTTTCCATTACGCCACTGATAAATACCTCTGCCAGGGCTCTTCAAAAGTTTCCTCCAAATTTCTATAGATTTCTTTCTCTTTTATAAAACGTTTTTCATCTGTTTTTTTCAAAAACACACAGAAATATTTTTGTGCATTCACAAATGACACAGTTAACATACAAATATTACAAAACTTCTGGAATGACATGATTACCATGTACTTAAAATTGAATAAAACTACCTCAATATATCTGTTTTAATATTTGTTTTCTTTTAAAATGTGAGCATTGGCATAGGAGTAGCAAATTGTAATCTGAACAGCACTCAGTGGCGCAACAGCCCATGGGAACTAAGGTTTACTGTGCCTTTCTCAGCTCACGTGACCTCAGGAGCTGGGGTGCATGTGCAGATGTTTCGGTTAAGTCATAGGTTCTCAACGTGGATGATAACGCTCCCTTGTGGGCGTTTGAGGCTTTCAGAGGGATGGTAAAAGACCTAGAATAGTTAGGAGGTTTTGAGATGGTATGGAATGGCATGGGCAGATTAACCAATATAGTCTAAAAAAGACTAAACAAATACGTCGATTATGTACTAATAAAAGTAAACTTTAATACTGGTTACTTCTGTTCATTGTATGCATTTAAAATTGCATATTCGTCACAATAGCTATTTCAGATTTTCAAATAAAAAAAAAATTAAGCTTTGGAAAAAACCAAATTACAAAAAATATATATTCGATTAGTAATAGAATAGTTTTTAAGAAAAATTTAATTTGTGTTTTCAGCATGCATTACTTACGCTCTTATTTCTCTGGAGTGGGAGGGCGGTAGAAATATTCACTAGAAAAGGGGGCGCCAGTTCAAAGAAGGTTGGGAACCTATGGGTTAAATGGTAAGTCTGATGCAAAACACCCCAGTATTCAGTCCCTAATCGAGCTGGAAACTTATTTATCGACCCAATGAAGGGATGAAAGGCTGAGTCGGAACCTTGCAAACCCCGGGATTTGAAACCCGAACCTGTGGGGAGGAAGTGCGATACACAACCATTCAGCCACTGGGCTTCAACAAATTGTATTCAACTGCAATAATTCCCCTGAAGTAAAGCTTAAAGGTTCTTTAAGACAGAAATAAGATTTGTTTATTCAAAAATAAAATCGTTTCTCAATGAAAAATTGTTTAACAAATATTCTTGAACAAAATAACAGAATTTAAGTAATTATCTAAGCAATTATTTTCTCTCTCTAAATACAAAATAAATCACAGAAGAATTTTTAGCTAGAAATATCCACTCAATGCTAACAGCTCTGAGTTTCATTTCTGCAGGGATTATACATTTATTTGAAAATTATTTACCGAATGTGACGATGTTTATCAAGAGCCCATCATTGCTATTGTTAAAATAAAATTTGTTTTTAAACTCAACTTATAAATGAAGATTTTAATAAAATACTGCTGCTTTTATACCTTTTAATGGAGTACTAAGCTCTCCAAGGGATTATTATGAATTAAAATGTATTCACATGTTAAAACTATTAATTACTTTCAAAAACTGATATGTGCATAATTTTTTTATTTGTATATAGAGAGGAAGCGCTTTCAATTATAAAATTGTGCTCACAATATTTCCCAAGAAAATAATATTTTAATCCATTTTTATACTTATAGTTTTATTTTTATTGATATTATTTTTTTTTAATTTTCTGAGTGAAATTATGTATCGGGGACACAATGGACAAATATTTACTTTTTTAGGTTAGGTATACATTATTGTATGATACGATATTTGTTCCGGATTAAAATCAATTCATAGAAACGTGGGCTTAAATTGAATTAATGTTTCCCAAATGTATTGGAAAATAAATTATTTTCTTTTTGTTTGACTAAAGGATTATTATTTTCTCTTCTCGAGTTTATCTATTGCAATTATTCACATGTCAAATGGTTCTATTTAATAATAGTTTTTTTGATGAAACAGATGAATATCTATGTTATTAAAAATTGTATACGTATTTTCGTTTTGTTCCATGGATGAAAATAAATAAAATGCTTAAACTAATTTAACAATTGATTAGAGTTAACACTTTAAATAGTTACTTTTTGTAAATGGGAAGTACTTAAGACCAGTTCATTCTGTAGGTATTTTCTACAGTATTTCTTTTTTTAAGCAAATATTTCCTCACACATAGCAAAAGTTAAAGCAATATTAAATCATTATTTTTTAATAAAAACATAACAAAAAACATGAAATTCGAAAGTTTTTCTTCAGAGGACTACCAAAAATCTAATTTTGATATTTTCAATTGAGTATAGTCCATTCTGTGCATTTAAGCTTGTAGATTAAAACGCCGTTAATTTTTCTTTTATTTCAGATAAGCCAATCATCCGGAATCGTGGAAGAAGTGAGCGTCCATTTTTTCGAGGCTGGTGTGTTCAGAGCGCTGTAACTCAAGGTTCATTTGGATACTTATGGCTAAACATTTATATCATACTCTTAAAATACATATACATAAATGATTAAAAAAAAGTTCTATCATTTTACGGGTCGTCAAAAAAATTCCATAAGAATGCTTAAAAAACAGGCCGTCACATGGGTGAACCCCCTTTTTTGGGGTTAACTCATAAAATATTTCAGTCCCCCCTCCCCAGTTTTATGTTAAACAATTTTCACACTGTATATCATTATGTTTCTCCCCAAATAAAAATAGTTTATAAAACAATATTGCTGGTTTTATATCAAGAAAAACATCAATTTTTAAGCTCAAGCAACAAAACAAATAGCATTTCAAACTGCAATTACTTGAATTGGACGTCAAACTGCACGTCATATCTCCATAACTCAGAACAGTCAAGTAGAATAAATTTACACGAAATATTTCCCGTCGAGTCATCATTCCTGTTTGTACTCTACCAGACACCCTTATCATTTTCGTTTAGACCATTAATATATGCACATTTATAGCATAGCAATTCCATTATTCCCTTTCATATTATTAATGAAACTGGGAGTTAGCGAGCAACTGACAATTAATTACGAGTCAGCATTAGTGTAATGGGGCGCAACGACGAAATTTAGCCACTGGCCTTCATTAAGAGACGCGATCTATGTGTTAATAGCTTCGGGATATCGTTCGCTTTGGAAAACTTCATTCGACAAATTTCGACTTTTGTGTTAGAATAATACTTTTGGATTGTAGCTCTTGGAAGTGTTAATGCGCAAGGTGTGGTATTGATTGTTGGAAAGTGAAATGTTTATTTTTTAGATTTTTTTTATCCTTGTGTATTTTATTTGTGAGTGGATTATTGATTTGGCACTGTTTTAATCTTAAGTTAAAGAAGAAACGTAAGCTTAGAATATATTTAAACAGAATCTATTTTAATTTTAATATCATACATATATATATATATATGTTTCTATTTTTTATTACTTATGGGAGGGGAGATGTCTTAATGCTGGATAATACTTTTCTTCTGTGTATCACAAATTTGAAATATTTTAATTAATTTTTTCTAGAGGGATGCCCTTCCCTGTTTGCCTAGTGTTGGACTACCCCCCTCCCCCTCCCTGAACAAATAATGCAGTTGTTCATACTCATTGTTCAAATTTTAAACTGTAATTTACATGTATTATGCAGTTTTATTTATTCATTCTTTTTTTGCACAAAATTTATTTTTGACGTTCGCTCCTCTTAAGTTAAATTCAATACTGAAGCTCCATCGTCCAAGACTTCATTGATAAAGTCCTCAGATTTTGATAAACCTGCAGCTCTTGAAGCTTCCTGGGAAGTTGAGTATTAAATTCTGTTGTTTTATGATATGAATTCGTATGAGACATCGCCTTTCTTCTAACAAAACGATTCCAATATAGGCAATAGTTACGATATTGTTCTGCGAGAGCTTGCAATAATGTACTCTGGCAACCGTACTAGCTACACCAGAGGTCAGCAATCTATGGCAAGCGTGCCACATGTGACACGCGGTACAATTCCCAGTGGGACTCTGCACTACTCTACAAATTTGCCAGTTTTTTAAGTGGATAGACGTTGATAAGTTTTTAATGGACCTTAGTGAACAAAAATCTTCAGAATTAGGAACATTCATGAAAAAAGGAAAATAAGATAACTCTAAAGATAAATTCACAGTTGTTTTGTAAATTATTGAATGCCATTGCTGGAGAGATTTAATTGGTTGAAGAGAGAAAATTGCATGCATTCTACTTTCCGCTTTTGGTTCTACATATCAAAGTGAGAAAAAAAAACTGTCCTGATATGAAAAATATTTTGAGTCCGGAAAGAAATTATTTAAAAATTGAATGCTCAGAATCGTATCAAATTGAAAGTCACACATTCTTGATATGCACTTGATTTTGTGATATGAAAGTCGAGCGGTGCGAGAACTGGATTTGCATTAAAGTTTTTGTCTTTTTATTTAACTATAATGAAGATAAATACTTATATTTAATATAGTCTATATTTTGTTTGTTTTATAAATGTTTTAAAATGCATGCTACACGTACAATTTTATACGTTTTTGTATTTTTGTTGAGGAAATAGTTACATTTTATACTGTTTATTTTTATATTAAGAAATATATTTAAATGATGAAAAATTAATATTTAATAAAACTGTAAATATATATTATTGATTTTTATTCCCTAACACTGCATGCATTATCGCGGGGATCGAATTATCTCAAAAATGACCTACTCAGTGGCACGCTGATTCAAATTGGTAGATTGGTTTGGCACGCCACGGCTAAAAGTTTGCCGACCGCTGGGCTACGCCACATGAAACAAAGCACATGGTTGCCAATTCAGCAATTACGACACATGCGAAATCGGGGTTGTCAACTTGGCGAATTATCTTGAATGCTGGCATTGCTGCAATAGTAAGTAAATAATTTATTACAGCATCACGACAAACTTTTTTTTATTTATAGAGAGAAATTCATGATCGCTTGACGCTCTTAAGCTTTGACGTTGAGTTTGTGGTGCAATTGTGTCACGCAGTGGCCTTCTGGCCCCTATCTAGAAAATATTTCGGTGCGTCTTGCAGTATAAAAGTAAAAATCTTGTTTTCATACAAAAAAAGTAATTGGTTTAAATAGTGGGAGAGCAGAGAGGAAAGTAACGAAGACTAAAGAACTGTATCAATGTGGTGGAGAAAACAGCAGGTTTACGTTTGTAAGAGCGAACGTTCTTACATTAGCTGGAAGTGCAGTGCGATTTGGCTCTATATTGGCTGCCAGAAAGGAATAGAGAATGTGGGCTCTCGATCTCTTTCGAGAAAGGAAATAACTTTGCTCTGAAGTTTTGTGCTCTTGAAAGTCATTCGATTGCTTTTGCGGGGGCAGCAGCGCCTCAAAATCTTAGGGAGATGAACTTTGCTTCCTGGTGATATACGGAGTTTCGGAGTCAGCAGCGCAACGGCTGGTATATCTGAACTGAAACTGAAATAGAAATTTTCTTTCGCAAAAAAACTGTGAACTGGGACGTATTAATATTGAATTTACCATTTTATTATTTACTCTAGAATAAAATATCTTTTTTAGCAATTAGCTGTGTGTTCCCTAATGCTACCATGTTATAAAGTAAAGTAACGGGGTCACGATATTACAATACAATATGTACAAAAATTTAAACGGTATAAGAGAAAGAATGGTACATATAGACAACATATATACGAAATAGAAGGCTTTATAGGAGTGCTATTGAGATCTGAGCAACCTTACCTGGAGGATTCAGAGCGCATAAATAAAATCTCGTTATTAAGACTACTATTTATAGTTTGGAAGATAAATAAATCTTATTTTAATTCTTATTTGAATTGATTAAGATTAAGATAGATTTCTACACTTATTTAATTGATTTTGGTATCGATTAGTTAAAAATGGAATAGATTAGCTAAAGATAAATCTGATAATCTACCAACAAAGCTTTTTAAATATTAAAGACCTTTCAAGTTAAACATTTTATACCTGCCAAAAACAAACGGAGTTGGCTCTGGAGGGTCCTGTAGGATTTTTGAGGGCTTATTGACGGTGAGAAAAAACTCCACCAACTACGATGGTGATGTCTTGGCTGTCTATAAAGTTGCAACACAATTACTAGCTGCTGGCCAAGCTCCAGCAAAGGTTGTCTTCTTCATAGACTCCCAAGCTGCAATTTTAGCCTTAAGCGGCAATGCACCAACTGACTGACTTAACAGAATTCAGTACCGAACAAAAATTGTGGATCTAATCTCATATAGCTGGACTGTGGCCGAACATAGAGTCCAAAGTCATATTGGGATCCCCGCCAAAGAGGGAAAACCGACGGAAACCAAGCAGCGAGCAGAGTAGTCGCAACCGAAAGTCCCCTTGACCTTCAGAGAGCAAAGAAAATTATAATCACATACATTGACAAATGTACTGCCATGACGCAAAAAAAAACAAGAGCTTGGAAAATCACGGGAAATTCAGGCCACTGTGAGTACAATCTTGAGGCACCTGAAGAGAGCCGAGGCTGTTGACCGCTTATGCCTAACCATCGGACATGACTTTTAGGGGGTTTACTTCCCCTGACTCTGCTTGGCTGCTGACGAGGCCTGCCCGCTCTGTGGCCCTGCCAGAATGGATGGCGACCACCTTCTTCAATGCACTGGACTCGAAGAATACCCGACTGACGACGTCGTCAGTCGGTATTGGGAGGCTCGGCACCAAATGGTCAAGAAGCCCAGCACGGGTGTGGTATAAAATAAATAAATAATTAAACAACGCAGTAGGAGTTTTCTTTTTTATATTGCTGTGCGACCCTTTTTTATTTTAAGGAGAATATAAGTAATTGTATACACAACTAGAAGTTAAATAGAGCATAAAATATTAAATGTAAATATTATGAGATGTGTAAGCAATCAAGCTGAAATGAAATTACGTCAAAATATGAAATTTAAAGCTTGAATTATAAATAGTCTTTTTAAATATAAATGTATTTCATTCACCTAAATTCATTTTAATGAGATAAACATTACAGAGATGAAAACATAAAATAAATAAGATGTTAGCATATGTAAATAACTAAGAGATTTTATTTTAAGAGTGGGCTGATATGAAACATTAAAAAGATAAAATTCATTAGTTTACATTATTGTTTGTATCTCAAACAACATTTAACTTATATGTAACACATATGTTGTATCTCAAGCAAATTATGCATGAGATATGTTGCACAGTTTATCTTAGAAATAGCAAGAAAATGCATTTATTCCATTCCTTTTTTTTCAATACCAAGATGCAACAAAAATTAATTTTCTCTATTTAAAAAAAGCTAGCAACACATCCTTCTGCTCAAGAAACTTAGTAGGAATTTATATATTTTACATTATACTTTTAAATTAGATGCATTTGATTTTTTTAAAAAAATTTCAAAAGTTCAAAACATTTTCCAGTTGAAATGATTTATTTAATTTAAATTTAGTAACCATAAAATACTTTAAATAAAACATTTTTGTATTCATTTACAAAAATATTTTTATTACTTTGTTTCAAACTAAATTGCTTCTATAAATGAAAAATTGTATAAACACTTGCTTTAAAATTGATTTTATACAATGAATGCTATTTGAAATAAATCAATTGAAGGCATAATCAAGTTTTTTATGATAATATAACACGTAGTTTATCAATAATATATACATCATGTTCCTAAAACAAAACAGTGGCATAATTTTACTGTATCTACACACAGAAGTAGCTATTTTTTTTTATACAATAATCATCTCAGAGTTCACACAGGATTATTCATAATTCTCTCAGAATTTTTGTAGTAGATAGTAAAAAAATGAGATGAATACAGCACCAACAACAAAAAACCGGAAGACTATAAAAACAGTGGGGAAAAAAAATCAAGTTTTATTTACATATTTTACAGGTGTTCTATGTGTCAAACTAGAATACCTGCATAGAAACTTCTAAAATCAAACAGCATACATTGATGTGATAGTACATCTTCCTGTCATATTGCTCAACATGGCACAGTACTGAAAATGTATTTTATAATTAATTTAACTATACTTTGTTAAGAGCAAATTTAATGATTTCCAGTGACCCCACTGGCTTGTCATATATAAAGCTTTATGCAAAAATTAACACGTATCTTGGTAATTTGTACGGCTTATAACTAATTCCTTTTTCAAATGAAAGATACACGATTCGCTCCTCAATGCCACCATCTTACACATACACACGCGTATGTGATGTGTTGGGGGGACGAGTAAGGGAATAAATAAGCAAGTTCTCTAAAATAAGTAAATTCTTCTTAAGCACTGTTAATGTTATTTTATTGCATTTCAAAGTCTTCGGAATAATTTTATGGATACGAGTGGACAGAAAGGATCGTGTTTCCGAAAGACGTATATATACGCCCGAGGCAATTTACACCTTGACTGAGCAAGACGTTTATATACGCTGGCGTTACTTAAGAGGTTAAAATCGTATTGCGGCTGTAGCATCTAAGTATCGTATTATCAAATTCAAAACATTGTGTTTGAATGTAGGGGGTGCGATGAAAGTTATAATTCTGAATATTGGGTCGCAAGTATTGAAAGTTCGAGAAGCACTGCGTTACACCAGTTTTGGTCAAATCTGTAAGAAAAGGGGGTCCGCGTATTCACACACACTGTTAATAGTGTTGGTTGTACCATTTTGAGTACAGTTTGGTAGGAACTGGACTATCGCATTGATATATGGCGAGTGACCTACGGTTCATACATAGAACATATGTAAGGGATGTAAATAAAAACTGATTTTTTTTTTGTTTCCATATTCTTTTATAGGTTCTATTTTGGCCTTTATTTGTTTTAACTTTTTTTCTTCGATAGCGTTTTGAGATCCAAGAGGAAAATATACAAATAGCCAAGTATAAGAGTTTTGAATAACCGTGTGTCTCACATCTATTCATGAGTATAAAAAATATTACCTTGGATCAGCTTGAGGTTTTATGGCAACTTTGTCCTTCATCCATGTGATGGAAATGGGCTTATCTCCAATAGCTTCACATTTTAGCCGGGTCTTGTGATTCTTTCTTACCATTTCTGCAGTGAACTTGGACATGAAATGAGCTGCGACTGTAAATGGAGGATATTAACACATTTAATTTCATAACTTAACTCATTTCATTTAAT
>BMAO01007430.1:0-21937 GCA_019973975.1 Trichonephila clavata
ATCATTCAAAATTTAGTTTATATTAAGAAGTGACTTCTGATATTTTTGTAATTTTCCTACACAGGCTTCCTCTTTTAATATTAGGTATTTATGCAAATTTCAACATACTACCTTAAATGAAATAATTTGGAAAATCTGAAAAATTCTGTTCTGTTTCCTAAGATATTTATCTAATATTTAATCTTTCGAAATTGCATTCTAACATTCCAATCTCATCTTATGAATAATTAGCTTTGTCTTTAATTAGTAATACTTTATATTTGATGTATGCTGTAAGAAGAAAAAGCTTTTGCTAAATCTTGCAAGTTTCTACAGATTATGAAATTGCATTCTCTCTCATTTCCATCATCCATTGATTAGATCCGTGTATCTCTTGATGAAGATCAACTTTATTTCAGGTTTTTTTTAAAAACTTATTCACCAAAATAAAATATTTTATTTAAGGAATATTAACAATCTTTTTTTTGTGTCACAAATGGTCAGAAGGTTTGAAGTTAAATGTTAGAAACTTGAAAAGTACCTCAACTACATCATATTGATATATACTTTATTCATGATAATTTATTCGAAGGAATCGTAATAATATAATCAGGGTATGTCATTTTGACTCTTAATGATAAAAATACCAAAATTCTAAAAGAAAAGAAAGAAAAACTAGTAGAGTAATTAAATAAGTTTTGGTGGCTGAAAAAACAATTTTGAAAAGCAGTACTATTTAGAAAACCTAGCTCAAATCTCAAAATCCAATCTACTTATTGCCTTTCATTTGATGTTACTTTAAAGAAATAACTATTATGCTTTTCCATTCTACGCACAAACCAAACTAATCTCATTACACTTTCAGTTTCTACCATTTTAAAGTAAAATTGACTCAAGTCCTTTCTACGTTATTTAAGCCTGAATTGAATAACTTATTTGTTTTGTTGTTTGGTGATGAAATGTTTAGATACAAAAGTACGGAGTTTCTTTCTTGAAATGATTACATGTTTGCCTGCACTTTGTGTAACAATTAATACATCAAATAAATGTGATTTTATTGTGTCTTTAGAGTAAGAGGCTTGGAATAATCTTTCACGTGTTAGGAAAATTAATACGTTATTATAACTTTACCTGGGTGACAAATTCTTACAGGATTAGGTTCTGTTCGACATTATTATATTCAAATTCTCTGGTGTTCAAAATTAAAAAACAAATGACATATTTTTGTTGAATTTTAAGAGAAGATTTGAACGAAATGCAAAAATACTGCTTTGAAATAAAGATGCAAATCTTGTTATAAAAGTTTATTTTAATAAATGTAAAACAAAAGAATACATTTATTTAGGGGAAAATAATGGATTATTCTCTAAGACGATTTCATTGATTTATTCAGTATCTTGAAAATATCAGATATCATTAAATCAAGTAAAATCAAATTTCCAAGTTTATTTTTTCAACGCGAATTTCTTAGAACAGAAAATATTTTTTGCACACTGTTTTATTGCTCCTATTCATAAGTTTTGATTTGAAGTAAATTACATAGAATGGAATTTTTTGTGTCTTCACTTAAAATTTTAAAATGGAAAAAAATTTCTGCTTCTTAAACGTCAATTTTCATTTTTAAAAACATTTATCTTTTTTTCTTAAGAAAATTATTTTATTTGAATATCAACCACTAACCTTGGAAAAACGAATATATATATATGTTAGAAAAAGGAGAGATATCAAGATTGATCATGATTTACTCCAGAAAACTGAATTTTTGCACATTTTTTACATAAGTAGACATTTTAATTAAGTAGATTGATTCAATCATATGATAAAATAAAAACTATATTTTTCTTATGTTAATAGTTATATTTTTGCAATAGTTTCTTTACGAAGATCTTAATACGAAAAAAAAGCCAGATCATTATCGCTTTTTTATTACAATCTTTGAAACATTTAATGAAGATACAATGACAAATTTGTGACATGGAACATTTTTTTTTCAAAAAAAAGTAGGTCTATTTTGGCATTTTAAAAGTTCAAGAAAAGATAATGTGAAATTAAATTTTCCCATTACGTAAGAAAATTATTTAAGATTAGTCAGTCACAAGTTTATTAGTTTTTTTGACAGAAAATAATTCATATAAAAAATTTTCTTCACAGTTATTTTTAAATTAAGTCAAAAGAATTAGTTTTTTTAAAGAACATATTATATTTATTTCATTTAAAAATTCTCCAGATTTTTATGTCCAAACATAAATCATAACTTCAAACTTCTTGAGTGAATATTACTTTAGTATATTAAAAGTATATACCGTAAAAATTAAATATAATTAGCTTGAATAGTTTTATATATAAAATTTAAACTTAAAAGGCTTCAAGAATGTTGTCTGTGTGAATAAATTGTTTAATTTAATAACCCATGGAGAATAAACCAAAATGACATTTTTCTTTTGTATTCAGTTATCTCTACGGGTATTACTGAATTCCTCATGGAGTTCATACAACCATTTAAAATTCATACCTTCACAACTTTTGTGTTACAGTGAACACATTTTTGGGTATATATTTGCAGTAGCCTTTTAAAAAAACTTCGAGACAAATGGAAATAGATTGAAAACTTATGTAATTTGAAAACTAAATTTTTTTTTGGAACTTAAAATTTTCCATGCCTACAAAAAGTAGCCATGTTAAAGGAGATATATGTGTAGTATATTCAACTCAAAGTAGTACTTCTATAAAATTGGATATTTTATATTGACTTCTGTTACTAAAATAAATCTTTGTATATTTAAATACTGTAAAATGAAAAATTAAACGAATATTACGTAATTAATCACAAATAATCAGTAAAATCTTACGAATTTTACGAATATGATGGGATCTTCTCAATTTTGCACTGACACTTCAATAAATTTTGTTTAAAATGGCCACGGTAAGACTTGAAAAACAAATGCCTTGGATAACTAATATAATTTTTGATTATTTTGTTACATACGAATTCAAGTATATTTCTGGATTGCAGCTCATTTTTTTTTAATATGTCGCTCGCTCTCTGTATATATATATATATATATAATCCATAATAATATATACTAATAGGTATAAACCTAAGTATAGCTAGTTAGAACAATAAACACTATTAGTCATAGTAGTGCAATACGAAACTCTTGACCATAGGAACTAAGAATGCAGGTTTAAACATGTTTTTTGGCCTGCCAATCTTCAACTGTAATTGCATATACTATTGCAAGGAAAGGAAGAAATGTTATAACTAGGTAATTATTACAAAATTAAATACACTAATTTATAATTTAATATGGAACTGCAAAAAATTTAATAAACTATTTCCTAATATATAGTTAAAAATATTTCTATAAAATTACTGCTGAGATAATAAAACTTACCACGTGAACACAACATCTAGTTTTAATGTTTTCCGCCAATACAATAAGTGGTAACCCGCATAAAAGTAAACATTATTAAATTAAGATCAAATAAGAGTAAGTTTAGTATATAAATATATATATATATTTATATATATATATATTAATATAAACTTTAAATAATGATAGGAAATTAATGGGTATTAAACGGACCTCCAAACATTACATTGATTCTAATATAAAATAAGTATACTTATTTTTAGTATACTTATTGTTTATCATGTAGCGCCATCTTGTGAAATAAACTAGTTACTGTACAGTTAAATTAATGTAAAAGAAATTGAAAGTTAATGCATTTATTGTTACATTTTGTCATTTAACGTAATACCATGAGGAATGCAATTATAAGGAAAATTTATGTGGTACCAATGTTTAATGCAAAAAATAATGAAGTTATTAAAATTGAAAATGATACATCACAAACTAATATATTATTATGATTAATATGGTTAAAATATATTTTATATATAAAAATTGATGTATCAAAATTCTAATATGGCACTTTAAAAATATTATTATGAAAGGCATTTCTTTCATCATAAATATTACTTTATAATTTATTATCCTTAATATTCTATGATATATCTAAGTAACGAGTTTTAAAAGGATTATTGTTAATTTTAAGAAGGTTTAAGTAATTAGTATAAAGAATAATATGGAGTTAAAATTATTATTCTTACCAAAATCAATTGAATCATCAATATATTGAAAATATAACAATCAGTATTAATATAATATATTTATTTTTTATAATAATGTAAATATATATATATATATATACATATATAAATTAGCCAAACTATATCGCTAGAAAGTCCTCCTTGAGGCAAAACTTTAATTTGTTTATACAGAGTACCACTAAAATTAATGCAATTTTCGCTTAAAACTAAATTTATGAGAATTTAAAAGTTGTGAAAATTAATAGTAAAACTATAATTACTGTTATTTTTTTAAATTACTTTAATAAAACCATTCATGTCATTGGAATTAAAGAGATTTTCAAAATCAAAACTATAAACTGAATAAATCATTTTATTTTTTAAAAAAATATATTTATCTTTACTACTCTTAACTATAGATTTATTATTTTATTTCTTCATGAAATTTTGTGGAATATTATACAGCCTTTTACCAACAGTAGGGATATAAGTTTTAAAACCAATTGTAAATGTGCAAAATTTAACAGGATTTTTATTGAATGTAGCATTAAAAATATATAAGGAAATTTAATCTTTGGAATACATATACCCAATTTTTTATACATAGCAGTATTACAATTCAAAATTCCTCTGTGAATCAAGTCGAATTTATTAAAAGATACGTTGTTCAAAAAGTGTTTATCCAGCATATTATTATAAAAACATTTACAAATTATAGCATGATTACCAGGCACTTTGTGAATGTAAACAATAATAAAATTATTTTACAAATCATTGATCATTTGTCTTATAACTTTAAAAGTAATATCAGAGTTCGATTGATAATTAAATTTTAACATGCATTTTTTCAATATATAGTATTTATATTCGTAAAATGCCTCTATACGCAAACCATATTAAACAGCAGAATTTGAAATAAAGTTATTTATATATTTATTAAATTTTTAACTGTACTTTTTTTATTAGAAATTATTAATCTAAAACTAGTGCCTTTACACATGATACATTTCAAAATTTTTCACTTGATTATATTTAAGTTACCTGTAACTACACGATTATCATGGTAATGTTTACATTTGCAATCATTTATGTAATGAGGAAGCGAACTATTGATGTTATTAAAAACAAACAATAACACATAACAAAACAGAAACGCAAATAACAATATATATATATATTAAATATATTAAAATACCTACACAAATATAATCAAGCAAACTCGAAATCACATTAAACCTAGAGTACGACATCACATTCAAAATTCAATGCGAATAAAAATAATGAAGATCAACATTTTCAAGCGAAATAAAATGTATAAGATAAAATTTATAAATATCCAGTGCAACCTCGGACTTAGAATAAGTGGGGTTAAACTAATTGATGCCACCTCCTATTGCAACTTGGTAAACTAATCTAGAATATCAAATTCTCAAAATTAATATCTTAGGGAGATAATGTCCAAAGGTACTAGCTATAGATTAATGATCTCCAATAATAATAAAGTCATTAAAAAACAAATTTCTAAAGATATTTGTAAATTTATTACTAAACAGCAATTAAATACAGTTTTCCAATTGAAGCTTTTAATGGATTTAAATGCAATGTTTTAAAAGAGTTACTGAAAAATAACTTTAAAACTGATTGTGAATTAATTTACAAAAATATTGAACATCAGATGGCAGAACTACAAAAGAATTTCATTATTGTTTATGTCGATAAAATTCCGGGTAATTATGCAATTATTTGCAAATGGTTGTATGCTGATATGCTAATAGACATTTTATAATAATTATACTTTTAAAAAATCTAATTCTAGCAATATAGAAATTTTTAATCAATTTCTGCTTTTTATAAAAAAAAACTAGATTTACGAATTTCGGATATTAAATTCCCTCAAATTTTCCTAACTCCAAAATTTCATAAAATTCCTATTAAATTTAGAACTATAACGAACGGCTTTAAAACATATATTACTTTTCCGGGCAGAAAGTTACAAGAGATTATTCAATCTACATTAGACAGTATTGATAATTCGATTATAATTAAGAATGGTTTAGATATCATTAAGTATGTGCAAGGTAAAAAAATTATCTTTATTCGCACCTATGACTTTGAAGATTTATTTAATTCCATAGATAATGGGGACATGGTTAAAATTCTCAAAATAACCTATAACAAATATTATTTGAATAAAATAATTAATTACGATAAATATCTTTCTATTATTCATCTAGTACTAAATGAGAATTATATTTTTCACAACAACTCTTATTATCAGCAAATTATAGGTTTTCCACAAAGAGTTTAGCCAGTAACTGTTTAGCCAATATTTATTTGCACTTTTATGAATATGATAGCATTGGTTTCGATTCTTGTTACTTTTTAGATACATAAATGACTTAATCATCTTTAGTAATATAGTAAATTATGTTCCTAGCTTTAAATATTGTCCACAATATCTGAAAATATTAAAAACTAATTATAATACTGAGTGTGCAAATTTTTTAGACTTACAATTAAATTTTAAGAATAATATAATAATTAATAATATTTTTGATAAAAGAGACTCTTTTGATTTTAACATCATTAAAATGCCTTTTTAGAGCAGTAACTTACACCTATCTATTTTTAGAAATATTATCTTAAGTTTCATAAAAAGAAACAGCGATTTAGTCACAGATAATGATGTTAAACAAAATAATTATAAGCTGTTCTGCAATAATTGCTTGGAATACAATTATCCAAGTAAATTCATTTTTAAATATATTTCTAAGTTATCTCTCTAATTCTCCTTTTTATTGTTTAATTATTATTTTTTTCTCCTGTTTTTTATTATTTTCAAATTGTTTTTGTTTGATTAGTTTAATTACAATAAAACTACCTAGGTGGCGCCACTAATTTTTGTTTCTGGTGTTACCAACTTAACACGTAATTTGTAACATCACTTAGCATGGTTGCGTTCGATTTTAGTGGTTTTTTTCCCGCCTTCTTGTAAATTGTATTTTTTCACGTTTTTTTTTTTAAATTTTTTTTATTTTTATCTTGTTAAAATTTTATTTCATTTCATATTTTATATTAATTTTATTATGTTTTTCTGTCGGTTGCAAATTACACGTGGTTGGTTTTAGGCCTAACTTTTCAATTTGGTTATGTTTATCTATTGTGTTTAAAATTTCTGCTGAACGGGGAAGTGTTGGATCCGTAAAATATATTTAACCCTAATTTTGCTGGTCCTAATTCAGCAACAGCTTTAAAAATCATAATAGGACTTCATTTTAGTCCATTGACTCTTCTGGCTTCTTACATTTTAAAGGTCTAACTCTGTTTCATGCTATACAAATGCTTAGTTTATTCTAGTACAATATATTTTTCCATCATTTTTTATATTGTGTTTCTTGAAATCTGGTTTTAATTTTCTAATTTTGTTAGTAGTATAATTTAGTACTATCAATTTTATTATACTGTGTATTTTTTTCATTTTATGATACTATATATATATATATATATATATACTCTTTAAACTAAGTCCGATTAACTAAGCCCCATTATAAAAAATTTTGAACACATGTTTTATTCCAGATTACTATCCCTTTCTTTCTACTGTTTCGTTTATTTATAGCGAAATCAACACCAATGCTGACTTATGTTATGTGTGGCTTATACCATATATAATTTCATCTATCTTAAGGTATTTAATCCAAAAGAGATAAAACTTCTTACTTTTTCATCTATTATTTATTTAAGGGAGAAATACCAGAACTTTGAAAAGAAGTTAAGGCTTTTTTGTTAATATTTTGGAAACATGAAGAATTCTCTTGATTTTTAAGTCTGTTCATTAAAGAACAAAGCTTGAGAGTAAAAAAAATTGAATATGTTTGAAAAAGTATATTCATAAATTTCCTCAATCAAAAAATTAGATTTTAACCAAAGAGGAATAAAAAGAATTTGAAAAAAACCCGCCTAGAAATCTGGATAAGAATTCACAGAGCAACTAAAAAACGTTATTTGATAATGTGTTATCTAGTCTTACATAGATTCTATGACGTGGTGTGAGTAAAACTAATTCCCGACGATCGCAAATACAAGGACTAATATGCATCTGAAATAATTATGTTGCGAACTTCAATAAATGTGCACAATTTTTAGAGAAAAAGAGAGATTTTGGAGACATGATATCAATTATTGTCCCCATGATTGATCAAGGAAACAAAATATTCCATTTCTTAAAAAAATATTCCGTTCTTTTTAGTAAGTTATTTTTTGTTGCGATCAGTATTTTTCCGATATAAAATTAGTTTTAATTTGTACTTATTTAAATTTAATAGAAAAATACCATGTATTTAACATATTTTGTTATCAATAACTTTAATAAGGCAAAGGAGATTTTTAGTCCATGTATTGGTTTTAAGATTATATTCTTAGTTCAGTTCTTTTTTAATATTTAAGAAATTCAATTTTTTCAACAAAAAAAAAGTTTTGTTTCTCTGAAATTTTATGCAATAGACAATAAACACATGAGGTATAGGAAATACATTTTTTTCAACAAAAATATAATTATTATCTTCCGCATCGTTTCTGCAACAGAATGTATACATTTTCCTTAATAGATATTAAGCATCTAGAGAGAGATAGCGAGTTTACCTTTAAAAAATCCTTTTGCTCAACAGTTTGACAGCTGCATGTCAGTTTAAAAGTTATTCGTCTCTTTTAGTCTTTTTTTCACTGTTGTTCTTAAGCTATACCATTTATTATGAAAAAATAGACATATAAATATGTCCTATATTCTATTTAAATTGTTTTTATGATTTTTCTTTTAAATGTTAATATAATTTTTTGCTCTAAAAATACTTTGTATTTCTGTGTTAACATACATCATGAAAACTACGTTGATTGTATAAAGAAATTTAAAGTTTATTTTATTCTATTGCTTATGTTTATTAGGTTAATAGTTGAATTTTAAGAATTTTCATTTTGTTTAACTATATTTCACTTAAGCAAAACTAATATTACTTCCTAAAGTAATCTTGAACTTTAAAATAATTTGAAAAATTAATATGCTTAGCTAAAAAGAATCAAAATTAAAATGCATGGATAAATAAATAAATAGATCCATACATTAATTAAAGCTTCCTTCACGTTTTTTTATTCCTAACAGTTTTATTACTTTTGAATTCAAAACTTTATTTCAGTTGCTTGAATATTTTATTTTAAATTTAAAATTTATTAGTTAAAGTTATACAAATTATTTAAGCATTTTTAATAAATTATGTTTTTTAAATGTAATTAAACTACTACTGTAACAGCACAATTTTTAATATATATAAGAATAAGAAAATAAAACCATATACCGTATAAAAGAGAAGAGGCCTTCCCATGAATGGAAAAAGGATAATTATAATTGCAATGCATGAAATGAAATAAAATTTAAAAAAACTACTGTAGAATTTGAAACAACTAATTAGCATATATTTAAAGTAATCGACTGTATATGCATTATTAAAATTTAACTAAGTCTTGTGTATGAATTGTTTTATTTAAATATAATGACACACTGGTTTTAGTTATATATATATATATATATATAATTAAAAGGAGTGTATCATAATATTTAAGTAAAAAATTCATACCCAAGACACGGTTAAATTTTAATAACGAATATACAGTCAGTATGTCAGTATAAGGTGGATAAAAATGATCAGTAGAATATTAATAGTTTAGTATTATAAATTTATCATTTTTTCCTAGATAAACAGTTACTTCTACATTCTAATATTAGATAAAATTACATGCTCTTAGTTTCATTATATTTTTATTGTTTAGGATAGTATCCATGTTTGTACAATGCTTTATAAAGTTATTAAAATTTAAATATATATTAAATTTATCACACTAACTAATATGTTATTACGATAAATATATTTGAAAATAATACTTCTATATATAGATATAATAAAGTGGAATTCCAGGAAGGTACTTTAAGAATGTTGAAATTAATATCGTCTCTTTTATCATAAACATTGCTATGTATTTTTTATATTCCTTAAAATACAATTATACATCCAAGCAATTAGTTTTAACTAGAATACTATAATTTTAATTAGCTTAAAATAATTCAGATAAAAATTAATTTTGTGATAAAAATTATTATTTTTACTAAAAATAATTCGGTCATCTATGTATCTAAATATGTAATAAGCTTTATTAATAATATAATTATTTTCGTAAAAGTGTAAATATAAATTAGCCAAACTATTGCTAGCAGGGACACCTTGAGGAAAATTTTTTGGTTCGTTTGTACAGAGAACCATTAAAACCAATGTAGTTTTTTTTAAGACTAAATCTATTAGAGTTCTAAATTTTTGTAAATTAATATTAAGGTTATAATTACTATAATTATCTAAAATTACTCTAATTATATCATTGATATTAATGGAATTAAAAAGATCTTCAAAGTCATAACTATGAACTGAATAAATATTTTTATTTTAAAAAAAATCTATATCTTTACTATTTTTAATTATAGCTTTATTACATTGCCTATTGATGAAGTTTTGTATAATATTATGCAGCATTTTACCTGCAGTAGTGATATAAGTTTTAAAACCATTTGTTACTGTTCTAAATTTAACAGGATTTTTATGGAATTTAGGTGTTAAAAGTATATATGGAAACTTAATCTTATGAATGGAAACACCCGATTTTCTATATTCAAATTAATAATACGATTATTAATTTTTTTATCTGATATGTCCAATCTTTAAAAGATTCATTGTTTAAAAAGTGTTCTCATTAATCATATTATTATAAAAATATTTACACATTATAGCATAATTACCAGGCATTTTGTCTATGTAAACAATGACAAAATTCTTTTGCAAATCATAAATCTTCTTTTTTATATCTTTATAAGTAAGTACTGATTTAGAATGATAATTAAATGTCATCAAGTCTTTTAAAATATTGTAGTTAAATTCAACAAATGCCCCTCTAGAGGCAAACCATATTTAACTGCAGATCTAGTAGTAAAATTATTTATATCATTATTAATTGTTTTTAACAGTATTATTGTTGTTAGAAATTGTTAATCTAAAACTAGTGCCTTTACTCGTGATATCTTTTAAAATTCTGTCCTTGATTATATTTAAATTGCCTGTGACTACATGTTTATGATAGCTATCAATAAATTCATGATACTTCTTACATTTACAGTCATCTAGTCGCCCATCCGGTATAGTGGTTAGTGACGCTGGCTGTTGTGCCGGAGGGCCTGGGTTCAAATCCCGGAGAAGACATGGATGTTTGTAAATGTATAGTGCCTTCGCGGCATGGGGGTACTCTAAATAGCCGTCGAGCCGCAAGTCCTCTCGTGTGGTTGGTGGAAGGGAAGAGAGTGGGAACCCTGACCACTCCCAGGGTGTTCTCCCTCAAAATTGGGGTGGAACCGAGCCAAAACGTACTGTCACCTGCATGGTGCTCAAAGCTACGGCTAACAACAGGCGTACAATATAGCCCGATGCCATGATGAATTTCGTGGGCCTCGATCTGACTACGTCAGACAGGTGGCATTAGCAACAACAACAGTCATCTATGTCAAGAGAAGGTGATCTATTATGGTAATTAAAGATAAATCTACTCGTCATTTTATTATATTTAAAAGCTTTTTTAACAATTAAATTCCTAACAGGAAAAAGTGACAAATGTCTATTAATTACACTAGAAAAATTAGCTTTATCAAATGTTTTATTCACGCGAATAATAAAGTGCAGTTTTCTGTAGTAGGTTCATTAATTGTATCAATATTTATATATATTGAATTTAGTAACTAAAAATTATTAATGTCTTTAATGATGTGAACTGCATGACACACCTTAAAGCACTCATTATTTAAGATTTCATCCAACATTACAATTTCCTTTTTATTAAGACCAAACATGAAGTATTTGATCTGCTTGAGAGACATTAAAGTTTTTTTCAAAATCATCTATAAAAACTTTAATATTATCAATTAATTATTTTTTATCTCTGTTTTTCCTTTTAGTTCTTTTGCTTGTAGAATTTCTTTTAGAATTCTTATCAGAATTGGGAACAGTATAAAAAAATTCTTTATTTTTACTCTCTAACATAATTTGCGTGTTTTTAGCAAAGTACATAACATTAAGAGACCATATGGATATATTGTATTAAAACTCCTGATAAAGTGATATTTTCCCGCCATTATCTGTGTTTAGTATTTGGTACAATTTTAATAATTGACAATTCAACATTTTTAAATTCATGCATATATATATATATGTATATAATATAGGGGATTTTTTAAATTTTTAATGTATGTATTACAAATTTTCCTTACATACCCTTTAGTGAGAGAAATATTTTAAACAGATCAAAAAACGTATGTTCTTTCCAGTAATCATTAAAATTCATGATGTGGATGAAAATTCTTTAGTGAATGTAGATTTTTTAGATATAGCTATATGCATTGCTTTTAAATTAAAAAAGGAAAAAAACTTTCTTATTTATAATGCACCGGTGTATTTTTTCCAGTATTATTATTTTTTAAAAACATAAAATTTCTTTTTAGCTGTTTTAATATTTTATTATAGTTTTAAAATTTCCTAGTTGAAGCTATTAAAATTATTTAAGCCTTTTTAGTAATAATTTATATGTCTTTATTAATATATTATAATATAAGTAGTTTTCTGTAAAAACATTTAAATTATTCTGCTCATGGAAAAAACTACGATGGTGTAAGGAGATAAGTATTTGTGCGTGTATCAGTTTTCATTATGTATTGTACATGTAGTATGCATTTGATTCTCTATAACTAATGAAACATTCAAAACCTTACTTTTTATAATTATGTATTAAAATTTCATTGTTAATGTTATTATTTTAATTATTTAATTAATGACATTATTTTTATATTGAAAAACATTATTTTACACATTAATTTACGGAATTTCAAGAGGTTGCTTGTTATTATATGATTTCCAGTTTAATTTCAGGATGAATTTAGTATTATATACTAGGATAAATTCAAAGTCATTGAATTATTAAAGCATAAATTTTTAAGGTGAATAAATGATCGTATGCATTAACACTTTTCAAAATTTAAACTATTTCTTGAAAAAGAAACTAATTTTTTTGTATCTTTGAGGGATAAAAATGCAATATGCTTGAAATAAAAATTACAAAAACAAATACTGATTTTATATGCATTGCCCTTTATAAAATATCTTCCCTTTGTTTTAAAGTATGTTTCAAGAATTTTGAAATATATACTTAAAACTCCGCATGCTTTAATAACACTCGAATATTATAAAGTCTTTTTTGAGCTTAAGAAAACTTTTATGCAAAATATTTTGTGCTCAAAGCAAAAATATATTGTAGTGTATACCTAAATGTTTTTTTTATAACTTTCTGATATTAGTTAATTTTATTGATGAAAATGACAATAGAACGTCATTGTTTCTGAACAAAATTAATTTTACTGAACAAAACAGAACAGACTGAAAAAACAGAAATTTTAATGGTTTGAAACTTATTGTTTATGTAATGTAAATTTTACTTATAAAAACTGAATAACATCTCATGTTTTCTTAGCTGATAATTTATCCTACATTTTCATGCATGAATTTAAAACATGAGAAATATGAAAAAGCTTAATAAAAATCTAAAATCAACCAGAATTAACCTGAAAGAAAATGAAATGACGTACGATGTATTCATGAAAGTTAAATTAATATTATATTTAAGAATCCAGGCTTTGTTTAGACAATCAAGTATTAGTATTTTTTATTCTAATCGTGTTTCTGGAGGGGGAGGAGAGGAAACGAAAATGGAAAACTTTATATTTTATAAATAATTTCTTCTATCAAGAAACTACTTCTTTCAAAAATTTTAATTACTAAATTTTCCTTCATATATATCTGTAGGTATAAGTGTAATTTTCATGGTGAAATTCTCTAGAATGTCTCTCTGAATGTATTTTAAATTTGGCTTTTCTAAAACTGTCTAATTCGTAAGACTTTAAAATTAGATTTAATCATATTTCATTACATTCGTAACTGGATATTAAAAAAAAAAATTAAAAGTACTTGTAGTGCCTTTAATTCATAACTACTAAATCACAAATCTAACACCTTACACTTTATTAATTTTAGCAAAAAGATTACGGAACCATTTCAGTTTTTGAGCCACTTTTCTTCTGTGTGAATTCTCCTTCACAGCTAAAATAACCTCCTTTACCTTTAAATAACCTTTTCATCTAAGCTATCCCAAAAATCCCAATTAAACATCTCGACAGTCAGTTAAACAACATTCTCATATTTGTTAAATTATTGAATATATATTCAACTCTGCCACGCTTAATGCGAATACCTCATTACCTGTCGTAATGCACCACTAAACAGGCAATGCGAAACCTATCGCACAGCCTTTTCTAACCGACTGATCAGAACTGGCAGAGCTTAAGCAAGATCTGGTCTTAATCATTAACGCAGGTTTATGGAAGCTGTGCCGTGAAATAGTTACAGTAGGTTGACTGAATGGATATGTCAACGCCAAGCAGCCCTATCTTGGGCAAATGGATGAAAGTCGCAATTAAGGCCCCTGTGACTTGAGATCGTTCCTTCCCACTTGCACGCGCCACTGGCATTAGGGGGAAGTAATCTTGTTAATACTCCTATTGGAGGGGCTTTTGCAAAATTTGTCCCGTTCATAGAGAGGTCTCTTGGGAGAAATGAATTGAATGAGAAGCACAGGAAGTTTTGTCACTACAAACTTGCAGTGGGTGGATTCCGATGTAAATTGAAATGCAGTGACTGGACGCTAGAAGTGGTTGTTTAAGGTATGAGACGGAAACAGAAGGGAGTTTGTTTTGACAAGTAAAAATACATTAGTTAGAATATTAAAGGGGAATAAGTTTCATTTATAGTTAGGAAGTGAAAATCTCGAAAATTGTTTCGATAGTTGTTATTATTATATGTGAGAATCTTAATGTATGGTTATTATAATAAATTTTCCACACTTATTCCAAAAAGCCTGTTGAATAATTTAAATTATATTGTTGTTATAAAAGTGTGCTTATATATGACAAGATATGTTATATAAGTATAATTATTAAACTTTTAGCTTATAAAACTGAGTTTTTATGGTACAAAATGAAATGTGAAATAATATCTAGCTAGAAAAAAGACCACTATTATTTTTTTATTTGTAGATATAATATTCTGACACAATTTCATTGTAAGACCGGAATATATACGCCTTCTTCTTTTTCAACAGGAAAAATCACATAAGTTTAGTGTTTAAAATTTATTATTGTAGCTGTAAAATCTTAAAAATATTCAAATGAAACTGGAAAAATTTTAATTTAAGAAAGAGATTTGAAGTCAATTTTTAAAATCAAGTTATTCCTGAAATCGATATAAATACTTATGGAAAAAAATGCTCTGGAAAGAAAGAACAGTTAAAAAACGTACTGCTAAATTGAATAGGAAATTAAAAGTAATTTTAATGAGAAATAAATTCATACTGATCGACTGTTATTGCAGTTTTTCTGCAAGATGCCTCAGAGATTCGTAGAGACATAGATTCGAATTTGACTACCTTTTCTATAACTTTATTGATTCTTAATTTTAGATGGTTTAATATAATGCTGCAAACAGTGATAAAAAGCATAAACTCATATTATTAATTGTTATTGCTACAGGTATTTCTGAGGCATAGAAATAAAGGTTTATTGCGAAAAATAAAAAGATATTTTATTCAATTCCATCAGATTTTGAAGTTTAAATAGTGTTGAAAAATGCTTAGTTATAAAATTTAAAAAATGCTCCGTATTTGAATTTGAACATAAACTTAACCTGGATGGGAAAAATGCTTTGCGGCTCTGAAGTAGAGAGTTAATGTCCGAAAGAGCTTCAAGATAAACTGTACTCCCCAAAACATAATCATTAAAGCAAAAAAAGCATAAAAAATATATAAGTAATCATAAAAATATGATTTAAATTGATTAAGATCACAATTTCAAAAACAGAAACTGTCTCAACTTCATCCCAAAATTTGTCAATTTTTCTTTAATTACGCATACCTATAATTTTTTAAACTAATTTTGAAAGCATGTAGAGATCCTTCATTTAGGAAAAGAGCTAAAAATATTAAAATGCTAAAAATATTTCCATAATTAATGCAACATTTTTAACTGGAAGATTTTATGTTTTTTGCTTATTTATATATCACAAAATTAAACATTATGCTCTGAATAAATATTTTAAAATAAATCGAATCTATTTAGTTTCTGTGTATAACAAATAAGCAATTATATATAAAATTGAAAATGCTGTTTTTAGAAAAGGTCCATCTGGAGAAATAGCAAATTCGAATATTTTATTCAAAAATTCATCTATTGCTCAAAATATTCCCAAAAAAGGCACATTTTTATTGCATATAAGAAAGTATAATTCTTAACAAAATACGAAAATGGAAGATTTTCTTTAAAATTTTAATTTTGAAGAAATCACACCATTTTTTAAAATTTTTAATTGTATGGAACACAAAACTCTTAACTGTTTGCTTTTTAGAAGTACTCTCACCATGCTATCTAGAATGTTACGTATATCTTAAAATAATTCCTCCCATACCTACAAAAAATTAGATGTTCGTAAATCTTTTTCACGGTTGAGTATTTTGTCTGTGTGTGTACATGTATCTATTCAGATGCAATTTGAAGTTTGATGTAATACTGAGTGTTACATTGCAATGTTGCAATGAAGACATAGATAATATTGACCCTTTTGAATTATCTCTCCATTTTCATTTTTTCTCACTGAACAAATTACATGTTGTTTTGCCAATCCCTGTCCTTTATCAAAAATTGTCAAAGAAAAATTTGCGTTTTCACCACAAAGAAAATCTTAGATGTGAAGCATTTCAGTACCATGGATAAATTGCATTTCTTAAAAACACCCTGGAGCTAAGAATCTCACTACAAGAATTAAAAATATGTGCCAATCAAAGATAGAATGAAGAAAATATCAGTGCCTGTACAGCGTACTAGCAAACCGACTCTGGCCAGATTTCGGTATACCTACGGTGTGAACAAACCATGTAAGGCAGTGTTTCTCAAACTGTGAGGCCCCTCCCTTTAGGGGGTGTGATAACTCTACGAGTGGGGCGCGAGGATATTAAAAAGTCGAAAACAAAAGATTATTTAAGAAAATTATTAATTTACGGAAGATAAACAAATAAAATATATTTAGATATAATAAAAAATAATATACACATTTACAATGATATAATGCACTTATAAATATATCAGTACTGCACAATGTATTTCGTAATTAATTTAACAACACTAAGTTAAGATCAAGTTTAATAATAACCAGTGACTCCATGGGCTTGTCATATAAAAAGTTATAACCAAAACTAATACTTATCTGGATAATTTGTACGGTTTACAATTAATCCATAAACTGTCAATTAAAAGTTATATTATTCGCTCCCCAATGCTATAATTTTCCAAATGAGCGCGCGTATGTGATGTATGGGGGGGGGGTCAGAATAAATAAGAAAGTCATCTGAACATTGCCGATATCCCTTAATTGCATTCCAAAGCCTTCGGAAGAATTTTATGGATAGCAGTGCACAGAAAAGATTGTACTTTGGAAACGTATATATACGTCCGGGGCAATTATCGCTTTGGTTGAGCGAGCCGTTTATATATGTCGGTGGCACTTAAGAGGTTAAAGACATGTTGTAGCTTTTGCGTCAATATATAGTATTACTGAGTTCAATACATTGTTATTGTATGGAGGGGGGGGAGGAAAATTATGATTGAATATTGGGTCACAAATAATGAAATTTTGAGAATCACCGAGTTAAAAAGTTGAGAATAATATTCCTTAAAATTCAAACTCATTTCACAATAGCTGTCATTCTATTTTCACTAAATAGAAGTCTTAGAAGAAGGAAATATGAGTCACTTGCGGTTGATTAGCTAATCAAAACACATCTCTCCTTTTTTTCGTACAACTAGATGAAGAAGTAAAGAGAAATTGATTATCTCGCAGATGAATGTGGCAAGCAAATCACGTAAATAATATCCATGAGTCACGTGATATTTTCTCATGTGAGATCCCTTGCACGCATCCGTTTCACGAAGAGGAAAATTGTAGGATATATCTAGCTTGACATCCATGCCATTTCATCAAGGTAACTGAGACAGATGAGTTACATTTAAGTATAATGAGAAGAACAAAAGAATAATTTAATTAACTTAACGAATAATACGAATATTTAATGTTCCAATTCCCATTTTTATTCAATATCACCAATCATTGTCCTTTTTTTAAACCATGTAATTAACCAGAGTATTAAGGAGATTCTATGTGGAAGTAAGAATATATACTTAAAGTATTTCCTTTAATTTCAATATTTCACGAAATATAGATCTTTTAAGAAGTCTGCTAAGTCATTGTTTTAAATTTACTTTACAGACATTAAAAATACTATATTAAAACATCTTGATTGCGAATTAAAAATAATCTCAGGAGTACAAAGAATATTGGATCACGATTCTGCAATAATTTATTTGATTAAACTCAATGAATGTATTTATTTTGGCGGGGACATTTAAATTAATTATTTTGAATACAATATACCATGAGGTATAGGGTATTCTAGGCATCTTTTTAAGGCATTTTCGGCTCTATTTTATAGACATTGTAAATATTGAATTAAAATTTTTCAACACGGATTAAATGAAATTCGGAAGGCATGGAATTCCTTTTTGACTATGTTATTCAGTTATATTCAACTTTAAAGAATTCTTTGAAGAACTGTATGTCTGAAAATCAAAACTCAGGACTCTATTACCAAATTTCAGCAATAGGGTAATTTTAAATCCGCGTACAAAGTTCTTGCATTTATCTCTTCAATTATACCAATATGTATCATTACATAAGAAAAATGATACATTTTGATTCTGATAACAACTGAAATTATAACGTAGGGTATACTTATGAGAAGTATATACAGGGCGTTTAAGAATTTATTGTACAAATTTTAACGGGATTTTTCAGATCACAGAAACAAAACAAATACATTTAGAGAATTGTAAAGGGCAAACAAAAAAAATACTTTGACGAAAAAGAAAAAAAAATCATAAAATTTTATGAAAGTGCCCATAAGCTGTTTGCTTAGAGCAATGTTTCTATATGTTTCTTTTTTTAGCAATGTTTCCAAAACTTATTCAAAAGTACATTTACATGTGAGGATCTTTAACTTTGAGACTCAAATTCATTCTGTTAAAAACCTTTTTTCTCGGAAATCTATTAAGAGTTAGGTTAAGATTGCATTTGTGCATGTAAAGAATTCAGAGTCAGGTAGTCATTGATACTATAATGCTGTTTAGAAAGCAATTTGGAGCAATTACTTCAAATATTAAATCAAGAAACATTTATGTAAATTATGTTGTATGTAAGATTCTGTATCTTTTCGTGTCTGCTTTTATTGTGTTTTTCCCTAACATGTATCTTGTATTAATTTAATTTCATATTATAGGGTACTTTTTAACAGGTACTTTATGTAATATATAATAAGAGAGAACAAAATTCAAATGTTTATTTTACGGTCCAAAATATCCCGCAAATAAATATTAATCACTAAATGCAGGCATTTGTTTTATAATTTATGTAGTTTATGAAATCTTAAAAAAAGAGATAATGCAATTATTATACTACCCAATGATTATACTACATTCTATTTATAGTTGCAGGAAAATAATGCACCAAAATTATTCAGTTGTTTCAAAGAACTGAGAAAAAGCTCTAATGTATACTGCAGAATACCCTAAAAAACTAAACATGTTTTTTTTATATTGCATACATTGAATTATTTCCAGACCTAATATTCATACGCAGTACAAGTTTTCTATACAATCAAACAATGTTTTCTTGGAAGAAAAAACGTTTTAAAAATGTTTAAAATAAATTTGAAATGCTGCATGACTTCTATTTAAAAAAGAGAAGTAATTTTTTTTTCTGTAAGGTTCAGATCTGTACTGTAAGATTCAGGTTCACAACTATATAATAATAAACTTCCTAAATAGAATAATTACAATTGAGAGATATTTTATATTATTAAGAATTCAGTTAGTTCACGCATCGTCGGAATTTTTTTTTCTGAATCTTGTGTATTATACAGATTTCATGATGCCTATATTTGCGCTTATTATTTTTCATTAATCCGAAATATTACCTTAAACTGCCCTCTCCCCAGGAAAACTTTTGCCTGTTTTTGTAAGTCGCAAGAGTGTTTAACATAGTTTGATAAATTTGATGATGACATAACTGAAAATCAGAAGTAAGATTTTTTCTTCAATAAAATGAATAGCCAGCAAGTTATTCTACATTTATGGCTCCGTTATAAAATACGCAGATCTGCATAAAATACATAAATCATTCAAACACGGCAAAATTCAAATAATTTTACTTAAAAGACTGCAAAATGTTATACAAATAATTCAAACAATATTTTAGATGTGAATAATTTTTACTAGTTATTAAACGCTAAAAATTGCTAGTTAGAAATTTTGAAATTCTCATGTAAAGCAATTATATATTAACTGGTACGAAATGACTACTCACGTTTTTTTAAGTAAATTAAAATGTATAACCTCACTAATAATAACCTCAATAAAATAAGCAATTAATTCATTGTAAATTAAGTAGCATAAATAACGACTGGAAATAGTTTATATAATTTGATTAAAAAATGCTATGCTTTGTCTGTAGTGAGTTCAAAAGCTTAAATAAAATCTTATTAATAGTTCTCTCTCTTTCTCTCAAAAATACCAAGAAAACAACTAAAGTAATCTCGTATAGTATTGAATATGTTATGCTGCATAAATTTGATAAATGTTGAATGAAAGGTTTACCTAACAAATATAAATAATTTTATACTACTGTATTTGAGACTTTAAGAGCGCTAGATTTAATAGTTATATATAAATAAAATAAACTTTACAAAGAGAATTAGAATATTTTAGTAAGAGAGTCTTTGGATGCATCAGGTAATTGCTATTCATCAAAATTAGTCTTGTAAACGAGCAAACTCTGTAAGTTTATGGTAATCTGGTTCTAAGATCTATTACGCTTTAATTATGAGAAAATGAATAAGCCTTGAGGTAATTCAAAGTTAGTAACTCATCTTAGAAATGTTATGCTAGTAATTATGGTAGGCGAGTTTTGCAACTTGCCGTAGATATCTTATCCAAACTTTAAAGAGAACTACCTACCTTTTGATTTCTGTTAACAGATTCAGGAATTTAGAAAACTCAGTATTTTATCTGAAGAAAAATGCCTTATTTAAATAAAATTTTGCAATTCCCAATAACTTTGCATGAATGTCAAAATATTTTACAAATCAGGAAGCGTAACATGAAATGTTTTAGATATTTTTTGTGCTACTGCGGAATTATCACAGCCACGAACGTTAAAATACTTTACAGATATTTTGAGATATGTGTTTATTTTTAGTATTTGTTCTATTGTTCTAGTCTTAAGCAAATATCACTTAAAACAATATTAATCGGTCATCTTTTAAAGGAGTTTATTTCTCACATGAATTTCAGTATTTCAACTAAAATAAGAAAATTGAAGCATTGAGAGTAAATACATTTTGCTTTTCCATTTCACTTTTTTTTCTTTATTGAAATATGAAAAATTTGATTTTTTTAGTTTTTTTTTTATTTTTCTTTTTATAACACTGGATAAAACTTCTCCATAGAGTCAGTTTGATTATTGAAAATACGAGCAATCAACTTTCGGGGGAAAATTTGTTAACATTTCTTTTAAATGGAGC
>BMAO01007431.1:0-35586 GCA_019973975.1 Trichonephila clavata
GGGTAGGACTTCCCATTTCAACGTTTCCAAGTATGTCTTGACCACTTTCGCACATGGGTCGAGCATTGTCGTGCTGTTAAAATCACTTTATCATGTCTCTCGTTGTATTGCGGCCGTTTGTCTTTTAATGCTCGGCTCAAACGCATTAAATTGCGTTCGATAACGATCGCCTGTGATTGTTTCAGTCGGTTTTTAACAACTCATAATGCACTACGCCGAGCTGGTCCCACCAAATACAGAGCATGACCTTGGAACCGTGAATATTCGGTTTGGCCGTCGACGTGGAAGCATGGCCGGGATATCCCCATGATTTTCTGCGCTTGGGATTATCGTAATGAACCCATTTATTCGTCCCCAGTCACAATGCGATGGAGAAATCCTTTCCGTCTTTGCCTTGCAAGCAGCTGTTCACAAGCAAACAAACGCCGTTCAACATCTCTCGGCTTCAACTCGTACGGCACCCAATTTCCTTGTTTCTGAATCATTCCCATGATTTTCAGGCGTTTTGAAATGGCTTGTTGCGTCACTCCCAATGATACTGCCAATTCTTGTTGCGTTTGACACGAGTCTTGATCAAGTAATGCCTCCAATTCTGCATCTTCGAAAAACCTTCTCTCTTCCACCGCCTTGCCGGTCTTCGACGTCAAAATCACCGTTCTTGAAGCGTTGAAACCACTCTCGGCACGTTCTTTCACTAATAGCGGCCTCACCATAGGTATTTGAGAGCATTCGATGAGCCTCAGCCGCAGATTTCTTCATATTAAAGCAGAAAATTAAAACCTCCCGCAACTGACGAGAATTTGGCTCGTAAGCTGACATGTTCAATCGAGAATGACTTTATGATGCAGACACAAATCGACTAATATTTCGATGGCGTTATGTTTACAAATGCCTAAGCTTATTGTATGACATCTACGATCTATTTATTTCGACTACCACTTACCGCTACAGCCATCTATTGCAAAACGGTGGAAGCAAAGTTGTACACCTAATATATATATATTTATATATCTTGTTCAAATTTAAAATCGCTAATAAAATACTTTCTATTCACTAATCAAGTCATAATATTTTTTTTTTAAATTTGTAGTGGATGTCATTTGATGTTAATACAGTTTTTCAAATATTAATTAATTAGTTAAACATAATTTAATTAATTATCGGTTTTTGAGGCCAACTTAGATTTGTCTCTATTGTTGTAACAATATATCTGTTGAAACAATGACAAAAGTTGGCGTCGAAAACCGGTTTTTCAGCAAAACCACGTGTGCATTGTTACAACAATGCAGACAAGTCATGCTCTTTTTTCAAATCCTACTATTAGTATATATATATATATATATATATAATACTTTCTATTTATCCATTTAAAGTAGGAATGGGCTTAATTTTTTTGTTTTTGTTTTTGTGTATTACTTGTTATACGTTGAAATATAATGACTCTTGATCTTAATTAGAAAAAATAATTAAGAATTACATAATATTTAAGCTATATTTATTCCTAATAAATTGAAAAAATAAGGAATGAATCACAGTAAACCAGTATTTATATATAATTGTTCTAAAAATATACTCAATCGTTTTAAAATTAAACCCTCCAAAAAATTGTTAAAGTGATTTGAATTGTTACTAAGCAAAATTAAAAGTGAATATTCTCATAAAAATTAAAGTAGTAAACTCTTACAGAAAATCTAAGCACACATTTTTCTTATATCAGTTTCCATTTCTTTTAACGGATAACATAAGAAAAGGAAAATGCGATTTTAAACAATTGTTAGTTCTAGAAAATTCTATTTTATGTCCAAAAACTTTTACAACATTTTAAAAAATAAGTCTGAGACTGATTTAGTCTCTTACTACAATTTCAGTCTTTTTTTGTTACATTACTAAACTAAAAATAAGTAATGCTAGAAATGTATAGAATACATGTATTAAAACTCAATATATAGCGATCGAACGGAAAACGTTTCACTATTTGGAGTATGAATAGTTAATTTTTAGAATAAAGTAATTTTTTCCCGTAATTCTTTCACACAATTGAGATTTTATATATTTTATTCTTTTATTATTTTGTATTATGTACGTTTGAATAACTTTTGCATATGTTATTTGCACCATTTCTCTGATAGTACATTATATTTTTGAATTAAAATTTTAATATGTCTTTTTAACATATTTTTATTATTAAGTGATCTTTTATAAAGAATATAAAAAATATTAGTCACGTTTTCATAGTGGAAGTATGTTGTATTTTTATCCATTTTCTGATTGTCATAGTAATACATTAAAAGGAATGAAATTACAATACAGTTTTAAATTCCTATATCTTATGTATTTACTTAGACAGCTTGTGTTCAGAGAGAAATTGTCAGTTACTCTGAGCTAAGAGCAACTGCCATTTTACGTATTACTTAATGAATAATGGCTTATTTTTACTCAGAAAATTTGTGTTTTATATCTTAATTCCTTTTTAGTGTACATTTTTCAAATTTATGTAATTGAAAAAAAAAATTGTTCTATTTTTATACCACAGGGATATTTTTATTTCATCTTATTTATATTCTTAAGAACTTGGATTAAATGTTAAAAATACATTTTTTCAATAGCAGCAGGCGATTTCTATATTTGTTATCATAGCAATTAATAGCTATTTTTAAAGTGAAAAATCGTTTGACTTTCTCAGTTAATATTTCAAAAAGTCTGCTCACAATTTTTTTTTTTTTTTTACTTATATAATTAAAAGAATTGGATTTGCTTTCCATAAATAATAAATTTCGTCCATTAAAACGCATAACTTATAAACGTGCATGATTATTTTTTTAATAACTGATTTTTTAAACTTGAACCATATAAATTGATAACAAATCGCATATATTTATTTTAAAACCAAATACAATTACTATAATTCAAAACAGACGTCTCTGGTTGAAATGAATTTCATAAAGTATTTTCGTAAATAATAAAACTATTTAGAAGTAATTAAAATTTTTTAAGGGAAAAATATTTATAAATGTGTTGTAGAAACACATTTATCCGGTGGTGCGTGTATAAAATGGAATATTTTAATATAAATTTTTGAAAGAATGCATTTTTCAAAGGTTCTAAACTATAAATATTACAGTGTCTCTCTCTGTTCTACTATACTTTTATGTACAATCAGACTGTAATAAATTTATAATGTTTTCAAACATGAAAAGTATCCTCAAGAAATATATGGCGTAATTTTTTGACAGTTTTTTTATTATCAATTTTTAAAAATAAAAGTTATACTATGTTTTAAAAATTGTTTACACATTATTTCAATAAGAACAAATTACAGATATTATAAAAAAAATTACAATTCCGTGGTATTAATTTTTATTAGACTGAAACATTAAATTTTATAGAAATTGAAGGCATACGAACACTTTTGAGAGTCACTGTAGAATATTTCGAATTTTTACTTGTAAATAAAAGTAGACTAATGGATTTGGATGTTGTTTGACAACCCATTTAAGACTCTTAAATAACGAGAAATTTGAAATACACTGTACCATTCATTCATTAAAAGATGCCTTAAATAAATATTGAATTTAAGTGCTAATTAACATTACCAACAATAGAGTAAATGTTTGTTAAACGTTTTTAATACCTAACCGTGCAGTCCTTTCCATGCACGTTTTATTTTATTCCATTAGTAATTTTTATTTTTATTTTATGAGTGTTGATAAAAATAGGCATACACATACGTAAATATTTGGTAACAGTCTTACATTATTTAAGTGCATTTGTGATAATATATGGGTACAATATCTTAAGGACGTTAATACGTATCAATCCACACAACTGTGTTTCACTATTGAAATTTCTAAGAGGGTGCATTAAAAGAATCTCATTGACACTAATTAATAGATGGAAGAGGTAAATTACTTTGTACACTTTGTGTGGAATAAATAAAAACTGTAAGAAATAGAGCATGCATGATCATTGAGAAGTAAGGGAACTCGGTACCCTTGGAACAATTTTTTTTATTTATTTGTTTAAAAATTATGTTTCAGCATTTCTTATAATGTTTCTATTCAAGAAAATGATACTAAATGAAATTTTGCATATATTGCTCACGCAATTTTAAAAATTTAAATTATTTTTAAGAAGACTTGAAATTTTTTAAAATTTTACTCTTTTTGTAATTATTTATTTTTTTAACCTAAAATATTTTGTAATACACTTAAGGATATTTTAAGAAACTTTAGGGATCCATTTTAAGATAACTAAATTATTTTGGGAGAAACAAAAATAAAATATTGATATGCTTGCTAAAATTTAACAAAAAAGCCAGTATGTCTAGCATTTTAATTTTCTTTAAAAAAATGTATTAAGTTTACAGAAAAATGGATCCCTAACTTTATTATTTGCATCATATATATAACGCATAGGAAAAAATGGAAGAGATTGGCAAATAATTGTGGAAGAAGTAGCATTTGGAATGCACTAAAATGTATCGAAAATCACAAACTGAGAAAAACCACTCAAAAGTTAAAAATTCTGAAAAAAATAATTATACCAATTTTAAATAAACTTAAAATGCAAATACCAATTTAATAGACAATCTGTATAGTTTTCTTTAAATTAATTGCTTTTACATATTATTTGAACTCACACTTTTTTTATAAAGGATAAATTTTTAAAGATTGCACAAGAAAATTCAAAAAATATGTTTTAATTTCTTTTTTATAATGAAAGAATTTTTAGTTTTTTTCTTCACATACTTTTGAAAAATTACATTTGTATAGAAATATATAAGGGATAAGAACTTAAATTATGAAATTATTAAGATAAAATGCCTTTATTCAAAAGTTTTGCGTTCTCACATTTCACAAAGAAAAAAAAATGCATTATTGTAATGGCTTAGCAATATCCTGCTTTAAATATAACACCTTTCTTGTAGTTATTTTCTATCTCTTAAATGTGTTTTTTTTTAATCAAAAACTTTTTCCAGCTTTTTTTTTTATCTAAATTGCGTGGTCGAATTGCCTAATTTGTTTACTTTTTTCAATTGAAGTTTAATCCAACTTTAATTTTTTCTGACATTCAAAATTGATGTATCATTCGAAAGATAAGAATGCGAACAATGGGATTAAATACAAAAAACCCCGATATTTTGGTCATTTTGGGAAGCGAGTCTTCTTAAGATGAAAATATATCATTAAGTGTTGATCAAATTGGAAAAATACACACAAAGACAAGGCAAATGTAGTGAGATAGCGAACATATTTATGTGTGTTGGCTCTCAAAATCAAATGAAAATTGAAATCATTATAAATATAATTGATATCCATTTTAACTGCACCTGAACTTATATCTCCCTCTCAACTTCCGTCCGCCTCGCCCGATTACACTTTTCGTAACGCTATCGTCACGCATTCACCAGCTTACTCCCCAAGTCAAGCGAGCGTAAAGAAGTTTTACTTCAAGAAATGCATAGAAGTAAATTTGTCTGAGTGCCTGTGTGTTTGGTAGAAAGATTAATGTAGTATTAAAATAAAAGCCAAAAATAAGTGAAAAAAAAATCCATTTTGCTTTGCCCAGTGCTGCTTTGGTCTTATAGTATATTTTTTTCTATAACCCACATGTTGTGGCCCGTGGGAAATTCCTGTCATGTGATGTGGCCCGGCGAGAAAAAAAAATGTTGAGTATCCCTGTCTTAAGCCATTTTGAACGCGTTCCTCGTAATCTATCCCTCAACGTGACGTAAGCACTGTACGCGTCCATCTGGATCTTGCACTGTTTCAATCGTTACAAATCTGTATATGACATTCTAACGAAGTTGTTTAATTTATTAATAGCTTACACCACCAGATTAAATCATAGAGATTCTAATGCAATATTTCACGAGAATTAGTACCTCATTTTTAGTTGCGAAATGGCGTCAGTTTTGGGCTTTCTAAAGTTAAAGGTAAGTAAGATGTCATGTGACTACAGCAATCGGTATATTAAGTAAATATACATATGCATTCCTAAGAAAAGTTTATTTTTCTAGTACTAATTGTTTTGATTCACTCAATATTTATAATGCATCCTGATAAAGCTGTAATTTTATCCGATTCAAGTTCTGCCCTTCAGGCCTTGGCAAGTAACCAAGACAAATAAAGTTCCCGAGTCCAGAATTGCAAGGAGCTGCTGAGCAAAATTCCGACAAAGGTTGTCTTCCGGTGGGTGCCTTCCCAATGTGGTCTATGAGAAAATGAAATGGCGGACCTCTTAGCAAAAAGAGGCATGAATATTCTCCAAAGATCTACTAGAGACCTGCCTATTCACTCAGCAAAACTTTAAATTGATAGGATGTATAAAAATGCTTTCGAGATGCTACTGCCTGTGCTGCCAAAAATAAATCATGGGGGATGATATTAAAACTTTTGCCTCGGACTCACCTCGTACTGCTGCTGTGGCTGAGTTTAGATTGTTGACTGGACATGACTGCCTTTGTGCTCATTTGTTTCGTTTTAATCTGATTGACTTCCCTTTTTGAGTTTTGAGTGAATCTGGACAAGGGTCATGGACGCTGCTGATCTAGACGTGTGCTCTGCACGTAACAGTTTGGACTGTATTGTGAAGAAAGGTTGGAGAGCTTGTTGCCTAATGATCTGATGGCCAATGGCCAGGCATTTGATAAATAAAATAAAATATTATTTGTAATGTATTAATATTTATCATTTATGAATTATTATTTTCTGTTTATTTCACCAGGGTTAAATAACAAAATTATACTAAACTACATTTCTAATGGGGGGAAAAGCGCTTTCCAAAACAAAACAAAAAAAGCGCGTCTGGGAGGTCGAACCGAATGGCAAAACTGAACGGATTAAGGGGAAAGCAAATAATGGGGATTTTTTGCATATTGGAATGTTCATCATTTGTACCTCAAAAAAAAAGTTACTTTACAGCATTTCTACAAATAAAAGTTTATGCTAGAGTTTAAAAGTTTCAGTGAAGAACATACAACTAATTCATCGAATATATTACAGCACTTGACTTAGATATTTCTCGATGAATAGTGCTTTGCAAGAATTCTTCATGCTTGTAATTTAATCATATTTTCTTTTGCAATTTACTCCAATTTTTATTTTCCTCTTAATACATTGGCATTTCTATTAAAAAATACTCAATATTGTTACGTAGATCAGGGTTCGAGAATTTAATGCTATTAGTCTCAAAGAACAAGACAGTTCTTCAGGAGAAAATGGGAATTTATTGTCGAAAAACAATCCTTGAAATATAGGATAAAGTATTCAAATTCGCTTAATAAATCTTAGAAGCCTTCACACCTTCTACGGTGCTGAGACACAACTGCCAGGGTTTAAAATATAAGTATATTTAAAGATTAATTGCAAGCACTCACTCGTACTATTCCACATGGAAATAATCACTAATCGCTGGTTGACTCTTCACGGTCAATACTAATCTGCAATGGAAAAAACAAGGCTAACTCAGTTTCGGTGAGTGACTCCCTATTTATAGGTCTCACGGATTTTTCTCGAAATATCTGCTGATATCATAGATCGTGATATTAGAATTCTCCATTAATTTCCAGAAGGATCATAGGGTCGTGAACTCGCAAAAAAGTTCACTAACACGGTCGTCAAAATGATGCCAACTTGACTGTATCTGCAAGATTTCGCCAAGTTTCCGTTGAATCGCCATTATGATGTAAGAAACGGCGTTGCTTGTGAATATATTACAATTTTAACATAAAATAAATACACCATAGTGTAATATAAACGTATTACATATCCAAACATAAATTATTTGCACTACTTTAAGTATTCTTTACACAAAATTCGTAACAATATCTATTTCATCTACTTCTAATCATAGGAACGCTTCAAATATGCATTGAACCTCTAAGGAGAACTCGCAATAGTAAGTGCTTCTCTCTCACCGAGGAAATAGATTACGTATTCAAAATAAGAGGATGTACTCCAACAAAAGTGCTTTCCCAAATACCGCCAAAGACATTGAATTGCATCCACCAGTTATATACACCACACTTTTAGCATCTTTCCATTTAACGCCGCTATATTTGTTTTCTTCCTCCACCCACATTATGCCTCTATAAAGAGCCCATTCTATGAAAAGGTTATTTTGTGAAAGAGTTTTGTCTCGAACAGAAATATTCGTTGTTATTCAGAGATTCAAATTTATTATACAGATACGCATAAAACCTAAATAGAAGGAGGAGTAATATATTTTTTTTAGATTTTCTGTTGTTAGTCTCACGCACCACGTTAACTGCTTTTCTTTTTTGTATTAAATTTGATGAGATTTTAAGTAAGAAAAATTGAATCATGTTTCTCTTTCGGGTGAAAGAGCATTTATTAAGGTAACACTTTTTAAGCAACACCATGTTATTGGCGGAATACCCAAGGGAACAGAGCTCAAACGAAAGTTGTTTAGAGTTACAAAACGATCCACCGGGAAACAACCACCCCCGCGTTCAATCTTTATTGAGCAAAGTCATAGTATACATTTTATACGGTAGCACACCAAAAGGTGATTTAACGTGTATCTGCCCCTACAAAACGGAAGACTTCAGTGACACCAGTTTGTGACGGATCTATACGCGGCTTTCAGGACTCCCCTTGAGGACTTTTTAAGGAAAATATTCAATTCAACCAACTTTCACCGAAGGTAAGAAAACGTGATTATGCAAATTAAGATAATTAGATAAATTCTGTATTCGCGAGTTTTAAGAGTTAGTGAAGCGTGGATTAAGAGTTAGTGATGTTCGAATCTAAGTTTATTAAAGTGAGAATTGAAGATATCCAAAGTGAGGATCACTTGGATGTGAGCTGATCAAGATTGATATTAGTGTTCAAGGCCTCAACTGTAGGACTTCTGCTTTACAAGAGTACAGGTATTGTGCGTATTATTTAAATATAAGTTGGAAACTAAATTGCTAGGGCTCGTTTAAGGTATGTGACTACCCTAAATTCGCCGTTTTGGTGAAAACTTTCGAAATTTATTTTATTTTTTTCTTATAGCCCATACATTTAAGATTCCAAAAACCTTCTATTTTTATTTCTACGATATTTAGAAGCAAATTTATAACATAATTAGTAAACCGGAAATGGAGTTTACAAAACCGGAAGTAGATCTCTACACAAAATATTTTTGAGATATTGAATTGAAATTTTCAGAACAAGTTTTATTTAGTTACATCTGTGTTATAAATAAAAAATCGCTCCGTATGTATTTATGTAGTTTATTGCTTTTTCATAAAAGTAACTCATTAATATTTTAAAAAATCGTGTTTTTGCATAAAATTTAGCTTATTTAAGAAACTTTCTAAAGTATTACAAATATTTTCATTCCTAACACAAAAAAGAGGTTATTCACTTACTGTGTAAGTATTATCTGAATACATTTATTAGAATTTTGTGTAACTGCAATTTTTCATCAAAATCTCATTAAAAACGACGACTGTTCTAGTGTATAAAACTCTCTAGAAAAAAGCTAAAGTTTAAAATAATGTTCAGACTAGTTAAACATGAAGCTTAAGAGATCTTGACCTATAAATATGGTGAGTTTAAAAATATACAAATAGCAGAAAATTTTGTATACTGTATTAAAATCTTTAAATGCATTTTCTGAGAAACTATGTTTTTCAATTTTTTGCTTCACGATAAAGTTTACTACAGAATTTCTTTTTAAGATATTGAATTGAAATTTTCAGAAAATGTTTTATTTAGATTTATCTCAAGTCTAGACTATTACCTAATCCCTATGCATATATTTATGTATTTTATTGTACTTTTTGTGAGAAAATAACATTAGGTTTTTGTAAGAAATTGAGTTCTTGCATAAAAAATGACATATTTCAAAATCTTTCAAAAGTATTACAAATCTTACAGCTCTAAGCATAGATAATAATATTATTTATCTACTGTATAAATGTTATTTGAATATATTATCTAGGATTTTCAATATAAGCCTTACCGTAACTGCAATTTTTCACTAAAATTTCACTCAAAATTCCCAATATATCCAAAATTATTTCTAATTTTGTGGAAATTGTACTTAATTCCTAGTTTTATGCCCCACTTCAATTAAACATGTGTTAAAAAAAGTGCTCCGAAGATAGTCACATATCTTAAGTTAGAACGAGCTTGTATAGGTTATCCTAGAAATTAGTTGAATGTCCGTAATATTATCCCCAGGCTAACTTGTCTCACCTTCGCGCTCTAAATAGTGATGAAACTATCTTAATTGGATTATTATTGTGCTTGTGTTGATAATTGTGACAGTAAAATAATTTTAGTGAATCATTTCTTCTGGTCAATTATTTGCTCCTACACTTCTAGCCGGGTCCAAGAGTAGACAAGGGGGATTAGAGGGAAGTAGGTAAAGCCGAATATCTCAAGTTGTCGAACCCGTGACACTCTAACCATGAGTTTGTAACCATTAACACGAGGTTACTGGCGCCACAACAGAGAGTTAAGAAAGGACTGAATATAAAATAACATCTGGGGCTGAAAATATTTAGCCTGAATGGTTGAAACGAATATTTCACCCAAATTTCTCTCAAAACTAACATGTAAGGTTTTATTGAAAGTTTAACTGTTATCTTTTCTGTTTGAACTGTGATATTCACATTAGTTTTAGTGTAAAATATGAGGATTTTGCATGTTCTGAAAAGTAAGCCTATATTTACTTTTTTTGTGCACCGCCAGATTGAGACATGCTATAAAATCTGTTTTTATACAGTAGATAGGTACCGCATAAGAAGAAACAATACAAAAAATATTTGAAAACCTCATAAATACTTGCATAAAAAAACAATTTTTTCGACATACTGCAGAATTTTTTTATGCGGTGGAGAGAGACCGCATAAAAAACGGTGGCTCTGAATTTTTAATATTTCATGTAACATCCTATAATTGATATTTGCTGCAAAGTTCATTTAATTCTGATGATTCCTTCATGGTGTTGCATTTTTTACAAACAGTAGTGTACATATTTGTTGAGGGGATTGTAATTCTCTTATGATATCTACATCTTGTTCTTAATGGATCGACATAATTAATTTTTTAAAAAAATGGTATAACTATTATTTTTAAAAAAATTAATCAAAAAGCTATTGAAAAATTACGCCACAAATAGTCTTCATACACCTAACAAAAATCACAACTTAGTTTTAAATATTGTATTTCTTTCTTACTTTAGTACTTAGTAGGATATCTTTTAGTTTCCACAATAACTTTTAAATGTTTTGGTATAGATTTAATCAGTTTTTTTTTGTAATTTCTGCATTAATTTTCCTCCATGCTTCTGTGATTATTATTTTTACTTCACATTATGTATATATATATATATATATATATATATATATATATATATATATATATTACAAAAATATACAAAAATAGTTATAAACCTAAGATAACTATCGTCATAAATAGGAAAGATTTAGCCACAGAAATACTATAAGCAAACTCCCAGCCTTAGGAACTAGGAATGCAGGTTTAAACAAAGTTTTCTGGCCAGCCAACCTTCACCTGAATTTGCCAGTATTCTGGGCCATAGGGAAAGCAATAAATTTCTAGAGAAGTTTAACTATATTATGATAAAACCATAAGCTATTAATGTAATACTATAATGTTATAGCTTTTAATAATTACTAAAATATTTAAAATCAAAGCCAAACTAATAGACTTACCACGTGAATACATACTCGCTTCTTATGGACAATAACAGTAACGCATATAATTATTATGTATTGAGAAAGTAGCAATGTTACAATATATATATATATATATACTTTTAAAATTTCTATATTTTATTTTAAAATTTATATAAAATAAAAATACCATCCAGACATAAACGATTAATTTTTAATAAAATATATTATTACAAAATTACATAGCTAGAGGCGCCATCTATCTATAAACTGTATAACTGAAAAAACTTTTTATTTAACTGTTATATAACATTTTATAAATTTAATAGGGTAACTTAGTTCTATACAATGTTTAATAAAGTTATTAATATTTAAATATATATTAGATTTATCACTAACTAATACCTTGTTACGATAAATATAATTCAAAATAATATTTCGATATATTGTGATGGATAAGTTAGAATTCCATGATGGAATTTTAAGAATGTTAAAATTAAAATCATCTCTTTTATCATAAATATTGCTATGTAATTTATAGTCCTTAATATAAAATGATACATCCAAGTAATTAGTTGTAACAGGATTATTATTAATTTTAAGAAGCTTTAAATATTCCGGATAAAAATTGATATTGGGATTATAATTATTATTTTTGCCAAAAATAATTAGGTCATCTATGTATCTAAAAATGTAATAATCATTATTAATAATATAATTATTTTCGTAAAAGTGTAAATATAAATTAGCCAAACTATTAAAAAATCAAATTCCCACTAAATATGTTTTACTGGGCTGAATAAACTGATTGAGAAGGTGTTTTAAGAATTTTGAGACAGTTATAGAGACACCTAGCAGCGTACATTGAGAGTAGCGCTCTTGGCGTCATTATTCTGTTAAAAAATGTAGTCTCCAATCTCCAAATTTTGGGTGGATAGTTTTAAATTGTTCTTTAAAATATTTAAATTACGCTCATGATTTTCAATGCCATCAAAAAATACCAAACTACCTAACTTTTATATTGTGCCTAACACTTGGAAATGTTTTTCTCTTGTTGCTAATAGTACATGGAACAGAAGTTGGTATGAATTTTTCAATCACACACAAAGCAATACTTATGTTTTAAAAAAATAATTGAATTTAGAGTTAAATGATTTATTTAAACAATTTTCACAATAAGCATTCATAAAAAAAAGTATTGTTCAAAATCACACAACCCATATCACAAAACCCACATCAACTGTTGTTAAATAGTTTGATATACTTGTAAATTAAATTTCATATATGTACGTCAATTTTTGTAGGAGGAGTAGCATTTTATAGACCCTTCATAAGTTTCAATTTTTTCCCTTAAAAATAAATGGTTGGCTTTTTATGAAATCTTAAGCACAAAATCTGTTTTACATTAAACATACACATAGAAGGCAACCAAAAAAAATTATGAAAATCATTAAATTAATAAAAATTATGTAAATCGTACCATGTCCACTTAAAACTGAAATTATCGCACTCGCTCTTTACAGTTAAATAATTAGAAATCTAATCACATCCATAAGAAAATAACGCAAATTTCACGTCAGCCTCATTTTGAATAAGAGTACATTTTTTTTATTTATTTATCGAATGCTTGAACATTGTCCATTACACCATTAGGAAACAAAATCTCCTTTATTTTTTTACTACACCGTCAAAATTCTTACGTCTAGAATACCCGTCTAAATAAGCAGCGTCCAAGGGTTGTCCAGAATGGAAAAAAAACGTAAAGGTAAGACAGTCAAATTAAAACAAAACAAATGAGCACCCAAAGCAGTCATGTCCAGAATAACAGTATATCTATTTTAAATCTTTGCTGTATTTTTAATTGTCTGATACGTGATTTTTTTAAAAAGCGTTCATAAGTGAATATTTTTTTCATATTTAGTGTCATTTGAATTGGAATACATGATGTGACACAAAAAAATGAGACTAAGTGGTAAATTAAAAAAAAAAGAGTGGAGACTTCAACAACTGTTTTGGTGACGTCATTCCACACACCTCCTCTATCCATGCGGCCAGCTTCGCCTTGACCGATCCCGCCAGTTGGGATTATTGCGTCATTGAGTGAACACGTGCGACTGCATTTTGCTGGATAAAATGTCGAATCAACATCAAGTTTCTAGTGAAACTTGAGAAATCAGCCCCGAAAACAAATTTTAATCGTGGCTTATGGGAACTTTGTCTCGTGCACATGTGTCGGAATGGTATAAGTGGTTTTCAAGGGAAGGGACAATGTGGAAGATGTGTGTGTGTGTGTGAAGAATGTGCTGGGCGCAGAAGGTAAGTGATTCCTGACCAAAACGTTGCCAAAATTCGTGATATGAGTGGGTTACTACTTGCATCAGTGGTCAGACTGTTAATCAACATTACTATATTGAGGTACTTAAAAAAGTTCCTGAAAAAATTAAGAAAAAAATGTTAGAATTGTTGAGTGTTGGATGGCTGTTGCACCAAGGCAATGCATCTGTTCACAAGGCCCTATGTATGAAGCAGTCTCTGATCAGCAAAAATATTACTGTGATGTGGAATCCTCCTTATTCATTTAAAATGACACAATGTGACCTTTTTTTATTTTCTACAGTTAAATTTTGCTTAAAGGGAACCCATTTTACCTCAGTGAAGAGGTTCAGGCAAAAACGGAAAATTTCCTTAAGGGCCTTCCAAACACGTCGTTCCAAAACTGTTGCCAGCAATGGCAGCATCGAATGCAGTATTGTGTGAATGCTCGAGAGAATTACTTTGAAGGTGATAACTGTCACAGAAAACTGATTCTCTTAGTACAGTGATTTATTGTACCAGTCTCGCTTTTTTGTGTCACACCTCGTATGAGCATTATTTCAAAAATTAGCTTCTGATTTATATAACTCGAAATGCAATGAAAAAAATTATTCAAACATACTGCTGACAAAAGAAAATTATACACCTTTTAAAAACTTATTTTGAACACTTTTAAAAAGTGTAAGAGTAAATGGACAAAATAAAACAAAATAAATATCCGGAAGGATAATGGAAAAGTATTCCACTTCTTTTAAAGCGATAACTGTAAATGGAAAGAGAGGAATTTACAGTTGTAATGTACAAAATAAACTAAAAATAAAACTTTTCTTGTTTCTTGTGTTTAGATAATTACTTTAAAAAAGTCTTAGAAATTTTTATGTTAGCTAGTGAAAAATGAATTAGGCAGCAAAAGGAAAATATGAGGGAATAAAAGTTTCTTTCGCGTGGAATATATCATCTGAACGTTGCCTAAAGCTTGAAAGATGATAACGCAATAACTTTGAACAATAATTAATGTAATGTTAGTGAAATTCGAAGTTTTTTAAAAATGTAGTAATGACATTCATTTTCATTTCGCTTTTATACGTTCGTTCTTTTTGCTATTATCAATTTTTTTCATGTATCTTGAGCTTTTAACTCTTAACAGATTTAAGAAAAAATCACACGAAATCGTTATATAACTTTAATTATTAACTACTAAATTAATTTACAAAAAAAATATAGATTCTTTGAGAAAATTATTAGATTTCATTATGATGTACAATTATTCTTAATTCTTTATTTTTTTTATTATTTAGTAATATAACTTGCATAGCTAATTTACAAAAATTAAATATTGTCCAAAGAAAAAACATTGATATTTTAAGGCAAAAAATCGGATCTTATTTCTAAATAAATATATTTATATTGGTCTATAAATATTAAGATGGAAATATATATATATATATATATATATGTGTGTGTGTGTGTGTGTGTGCGTAATAATTCCCTTTAATTTCATTCTGAATAACATTTTAATTTGTAATGGTCTTGGCCTTCAGGACTCACGCGTAAATGTGAGTGTAACTTAAATGAGAGTTTTGTAAAAAAAAAAAAAAAAATAGTATTTTAAATTTTTATTTAAATATTTTTATACATAAATAAATTTTTATATATACATGCTGCTTTTGTTTGTAAAAAAATGCAACTTCGTGAAGGAATCATAGAATTTTATGCAAAACAATAAAGTTTTGATATTGAAAGCCTATAAATAGATGGCTGTAGTGGGACGTTGAAAATCGTGGTTGGTTATTTGTTAGCGGCGAGCGTTTAGTGGGACCTAAGTGTAGCCCTACGACGAAATAGGGTGAAATTTCAAAAGTTAACGGAGTTTGAACGGGGGAAAACCATTGGCCTTCGTAAAGGAGAGTTTTCCTGTCGCGCAATAGCAGCTCGTGTGCAACGGAACAGTTCCATAATGAGTTAGTTAAGTCTATTGTTTGGGCAGCAACTTTGAGCACCATACAGGTGACATTATGATGTGAGGGTTTGGTCTCTGAGGGTGTGGTCCGTGGATCTTTTACCCTTCTTACTCTTCCAGCAATATCTCAAGAGGACTTTCGGCTTGCCGTACTCCATGCCGCATATGCACCATGCATTTAAAAACATCCATGGGTTTCAATGGTCAAATGCCCCGGTCTTTCAGTACAGCAGTCAGTGTCATTGTCCTGTTTTGGCAGCTTTCAAAACGTATGATAAATTGATATAAATAGTTTTTCTCCTAGAATGTATTTTTTTAAATATTGTTTTTGCCTGTGTTTTTCGAAATTCCATTCTTAAAAAATACCAAAGTGAGTCCTTAATAACTTTCGCTTAAATTGACTTTCTTAACAAATGAAACAATCCGAAAAGACGGTAAATGGATAAATAAGCATGGAAAAATAATTAAGATTATTTATTTTTTATAAATTAATACGTTAAAATTATTTTATGCTAGTATATTGTATTGTCAGTTTATTTTTCGTTGTGTAACATTTAAGGAATGTCTCTTTCAATAATTTCTTTAAAAAGTTGCTTTAAAAACCATCACATTTTTAAAAATAACATTCTCTTAAATCTGAATTCTCGTAAATTCATAAAACATTGCAATAATCTTTTTAAAATAAGATATGCACCAAACATTAAATCAAAGTATTTTGCCGTGCAAATTAATGATACATAATTATTAGTTCGATCAAAATGAAATACACTAGCAATTAAAATATTTTAAAAGAAGCATATTCGGAAGAATATTCCATCAATACCCCCAAGAGATTTTGTGAGAAAAACTCATTTTAATATTGTAGTAAGAATAGCTTAAGAGCATATTACTTTGTATATCCAAGGCTCTTTGTATAAGAAATATTAAAGAGCTCCGTTTCAATAACGCGTTAAAAGAATGTTAAAAATATATAACAAATATGCCAAGTATAAAAATATTTTTCTAGATATCTAATGAAAAATCTTTGTTATTTCATGCCGAAATGACGCTCGGCACTGAACGGCTGCAAAATGGCAAGGGTGATATTCCTCCGCGCGCGTGTTGTTAAAGAAGTATAATTTATTAATCTCATCATCTGCCTGCTGTTAAGACAGCATAGTGTTTCAAATAAGCGCTCAGGAATTTTCAATGAGCGAAAAAAATTTCAGCTGAGATTTAATGATATCATTACCCTTTTGCAAGCTATTTAGGAAATGGAATATTTTTAATCCTTATTCGTGAAATGTAATAACGTTCGCGTTTTTATTAATAAATAAAATTTCCGTTGTTCCTTTTAATAGTGCTCTCTGACCGTTTAACAGTACGTTAAAAGAGTTAACTGATAAATTTTAAAAGAAAGGCTGTGGTTAATTTAATAAAAAATGGTTTTAACTACACATTAATTTAAACTCTTTGGTATAGTGCTTCTCAAACTGTGGGGCGCACCCCATTGGGGAGCGTGATAATCCTGCAAGGGGGTGGCGAGCATATTAAAAAGTAGAAAACAAAAGATTATTTTAAAAAAATTATTAATATACTGGAAGTAAACAAATATAAAATTTACATTTAAACTGACATAATACGCTTCTAAATATACATCAGTACTGAAGAATGTATTTTATAGTTAATTTAACAAGCAATACTAAGTTAAGAGCAAGTTTAATCTTTACCAGTCACCCCATGGCCTTGTCATACATAAAATTATGTGCAAAAATTAACACTTATCTCGATAATTTGTGAACGGTTTATAATTAACCCCTTGAAAATGCCGATTAAATATTATGAAAAGGCGATTATGAATACTAGTATTATTAAATATTATGAATATTAAATATTAATTATTAAAATTCAAAAAAGTGCAGTACGTTTGGGATACGGACTATCAATTTAAGGAAGTTTTTGTTACCCCTTTTGCCTGTTATATAAAATGCGAGTTTGTTATAATTAATTACGATTAAAAAAATTAGCGGCAAATCCGAAATACAGATATTTTTATCAAAAGAGGTATTTAATTTGTAGAAAATATTGCATGTACATTAATAAACTTAGCCATACACATTATCACAAAGTAAAATTTATGCGTATATTTTAAATAAGCATATACAGTAAAACCTGTTTTTGTGTGGTAGATAGGGACTGCATAAAAGGAAACCGCACAAAAAATATTCGAAAATTTCGTAAATACTTAGATGTAACGACAACTTTGTCGACATACTACAATTTATTTTTATGCCGTGGAGAGGGACGGCAAAAAAAAGTCGCAATTAGAAAATACGTCAGTTATTTACGAAATTTACGAGAAAATATTTCCAAAAAAGTATTTAAATTACACATGGAAATATTTTTCTATTTTAATTTCTCATTGTAAGAATGGGAATGTTTTCAAAATTCGCTAACGTAACTCACTGCGACTCGTCGTAATCCAAAGAGCGCATCTTTCTGTGAGGCATTAGTTAAAAATCCCCTTTATGATATTTTTTTATTAAAATATATATTTTTTAATTTCTTTAGGATGCTATAAACTAAAATTTTATTGTATAGGATGATTCAAAAAGAAGTACACAGTTTCAATGCCCTATAAATCAAGAACATTGTAAGATATTTAAGTTACCTGAAACAGAATTTACTGCCACCCAGCCAGTATGGTGGTTATGACAATCTGCTTTAAATCGAGTGGGGTGCGGTTCGAATCCCGAATAAGGCATGAATGTGTCTTCGTGAAAAGAAGTCGGACTCTCGCCTGGAATGGATTCCTGTCTCGAATGGAAAGCAGTGAACCCTTTATGTTCTTTTCTGAGATAATTTTTTGTAATAAAGTCTATATTCTTGTGTTAAAGGGTCTATTCGTGTTCTTACTAATAGTCCTCTTGGGAAAAAATGGATCTTTAAAATTTATTCTATTGGAAACTTTCCACCGAAGATGATGTGATTATGTAAATTAAGACTTGTATATAAAGATTTAACTTTCGAATTAAGGAAGATAGAAGGGGGGATTAGATTTCTAACGGATAGCAGTGATTGATTAGCGTGAAGCTAGACAAGAGAACTTCGTTACTTATTTGATTAATATTTGGCCAATTAAGCGTTAAATTTGGATTAGAACGAATTGAATAAAAAGGTGTATTGCCTAAACGTAAGTGATCCGATTTGCTGTTAATTATCCTAGTATCTCGTCCACATCCCGCGATTGCTTCACATATTTAATAATTGGTGCATTTCTTAGTTTGAGTGGTTGAATTTCGGTCGTAATTCAGAATTGTTAATAAATAGAATTTGTATTGACTTTGGCTTATCTTCCTTCCGACAATCTCACAAAGGGATGAAACGGGCAATCCCTTACATTGTGATTAAATAATATGATTCTGTTTATCTATTTCTCAGTTTTCGTATGTATCCCAGGATGAAACACATGACAACAAAGGTAGAATTTATGGGATTATTTTAAGTTTTGTTATACATTCGTAGATGTTCTATGTGGGAACCGTTAGTCAAACGAGACAAATTGAACAGGAAATCTGATTCCTCCCTAACGCGTGTAAAGGTATCTGAATCAAGCCCATCAAGAGTGGCTTCGACTCCGCAAAATCAATAGAAAGGGGAGGAACCTTAGCTCTTTCGTACCCCCAAAGGAAGAAATTAAAAGGTTGTAAGTCAGGTCTTCTGGGTGCCTTTTGGGTGAATGGCATGTTGTAGTCCGCTGCTCGTCCAATTCATCGATGAGAGAGATGTTCTTCGAGGTAATCTCGAACTCAGGTTGACCAGTGCAGTGGTGCTCCATCCTATTGGAGAATGAAGTTGTCAATTTCGTTTTGCTACTGCGGCATCAACAAAAGACTTAACATACCCAAAATATGGTTCCTGGGATAATTTGCCAGAGAAAAAGGAAAGATTCAAACATTATCTTTCTGTACTCTTTACAGAACACATTTAGAGGAATCTTGCACGTGTTGCACTAAGGCTATTGCCTGCATCAGTTCCATCAGAGACGAGACACAAACTTTAAGAGCACACCCACCTTTTATGGTTCGCAGTGGTGGGGCGTATCTTTGACTGTTACTTTTGTATAGCATCAGAAAATTATATATTTCTTTATAAATCCCCTTGTATATATAGTGTTCGCCAGCACGTGTACTGCTAAATAATATTTTTTATACATATTTAAACAATAACATAAAATAAATTCTTACATTATCGTATAATAATCAGTACATACATACAGAAAATCAACGCCTTAAGGAATCAGACTACCCTAAAATTATGAATTTTGCCAAAAATTGACAAATTTTTTTCATGATTTTATTTTATATGTCATCTTATTAGCTTAATAAAAATACCAAGTTTATTATTTTTCGTTCTCTAAAACAAAAACTACAAGTGTTCTAGTAAAAGCAGGTGCCGTTACTTTAAGCAGGATGTCATACTTTAAAGCGTGTTTTACTCGAAATCTGATTTTTTTAAAATGCTCAAAAAGGAACATCGATTGCTGAGAAAGTTTTGATAATTAATTCATTTATAAATTTTTTGTGTATATTCTGTATTATAGCAAAATTGTTTTAGCCTTCAGATTTAGCAATCACTGTTTTTTCTTTACAAAATTTACAGTCCCTTACGTTAATATAATCACTGTTATTTTAAGGAGTTTCATACAATATCTAAGATAATGTACTCTAGTTTTTGTAAAAATTAAAATATCTCTTATACTGCAGGTCATTTGAAAAAGGTATAACATAGCAACACATCAAAATTGAAAAAATGTAAATTTGTTCATAAACTGTTAGTACAGAATGGGCCTCGTTTTTGTTGTTTTTTGTCAATTTTTACCCATTTTTTCACCATTTTAGTAATAATAATCTCTTTTTATCTTCTTAATTTTAGCTTATTTTTCTTAAAATGTATTAAACAAATCTAAAAACCCTAAAAAAATCCCCACATCTCCATTTTTTTTTTAAAAAAAAGTTTTCCCGTATGTAGTTGGATACCTTAAAAATTATAGTTTAAAAAAAACTAAAAAACACTCTTTTATACTGAATCAAACTAAAAAGTAAAAAAATAATTCTTAATATAAGAACAAAATGACTTACGAGAAAATTTATGCCATTGTGGTAAAAGCGTGAGGTGCTTTGTACCAAATTTTTACACTAATTGAGCTTTTCGGAATAGAAGTTAGAAATTATAGCAATTGATACATTTATAGAACACCCCACTCTTTTACCCCAATGACATAAATTTTCTCGTAAGTCATTTTGTTCTTATATTAAGAATTATTTTTTTTACTTTTTAGTTCGATTCAGTATAAAAGCGTGTTTTTTAGTTTTTTTAAAACTATAATTTATTTTAAATTTTTTAGTTCGAACTACAATAAAAGCGTGTTTTTTAGTTATTTAAACTATCATTTATTCATTGTTGAATTTATCCTTCAGTTTGATATTTGAAGCTGGAATTATACGTGGCTGTAGAATTAGTCTTGCTCTTCAATAGATATTAATTAACGGGTCTGAAGTGTATTTATTCTCTCCGTTTACGAGGCGTCTGATGAGTCCCGTATCGTTATATTAGATCCCGTCTCTTTTGAACAGGTCAAACAAATAAAAGTGTGTAAAGAAGAAAAAGTTCGAATTAAAATTTTTTTAATGTACCATGTTTTTATAACGAACTAAAAATTATAAAATTCCTCCTTTTCGTTTTTATTTTCTTTTTTCACATGTTCATGCATTGCCATCCACTTCTGAGCTATGGTCCAAATTTCAAGTCTCTAGCTCATCGGAAAGTCACGTAGTTTAAAATCAATTACAAAATTCCACCCGGACAGACATAAAGAAAGCCAGTTTTAATAAAAACATGGTAATATTAAGAGTCAATCGTTTTTTCACCTTTTAAACGTATTCCTATAATGTTAATTCGTATCATCACTTCTGAATGTATTGCTTTATAAAAATAAAAAATATTTAGCAGTTGGAACGTAGATTATTTTTTTTTCACATGCACGAGCCTTTTTTTTATTTTCATTTTCAGAAAAATGTTTATATTATGGGAAGAAATTGTAATACACACACACACTCCACTTTCTCAGACACAGAACACTTTTTTGTTTGTTTTATCTTTGTTAACCGCAAGTGTATTATATACTTGCATATAATTAGCTTTAAATTAAAAACACTCGCCTTAGGGTTGCACCTTATTCTTTTAGTCACTAAATCTGAAATTAGTCGCCAAATCGGGAAATGATGTATGAATTTAGTCGCCAAATCTGAAAATGATATATGGGATTGGTCGCCAAATTAAAAAATGGAAAATGCAATAAGTCGCCAAATCTGAAAGTGGAATGTGCAATTGTCGCTAAATCTGATAATCCTTATTAATGACGATCCTGAAAAGGACAATGGAATAAAATTATGAAGTTATTGTATTGTCATCGGTCCTTGACAAGTGTGCAAAATTTCGAACTTATCTGACCTTGTAAAGTGGGTAAAAATCGAGTTCCAAGATTCCGTTACATGCAAGTGAAACTTATAAAAGCGTGTTAAAAATAGTAAAAATTATACTTTGCGATAAGTTAAAATTATTTAGAAACATAAAGAATCAATATCACGAATTTCTTTACTCATTCAAAGTGCAAATAAGCTATTTTTCTGGAGTTTATTTTGACTTAAATTATCTATTGCTTTAATTTATTATCAAGACGCGCGTATACATTTGTTGTAATAAATACGTCAGCTTATGTTTAGTTTTACTCTGCAAAATGGAAAATAATAAATTTACAAGTTTTTAATAAAATGCTTTTTTTATATTTATTTTAATTTATTTAATTTTTCATTTAGTGGCAAACAATAAATGTTTTTGAATTGCTTAATAGAGATCACAGTAATAGTTTAAGTAAAGAGATATTTAAATAATTCATGAAAATCAGTTCTAAAATCTGCAAAAGGAAGGCGCTTTGAAAACAATCAATACTTTGGCTATTTTATTTATTTTTGAAAATAATATTTGTTTAAGGTTCACTAGAGCTATTCTATAAAATTAAATAAATATTTGCTTTCAATTTCCATTTTGTTATTTTGAACAAAATTGAAATCAACTTTCATTTTCAGCGTTGCATATGATACCGTTTAGAATTGATTTTTCTTCCCTTTCTTCTCCTTCTAAATGGAATTTCTTTGCAAATTTCTGTAGAAAACTCTTTTATCCAAGAATAATGTTTATTGTCTCTGACATTAATCTTTGGAACCTGTCAAGATGTTTTAATTAAATTCAATATGCAGAAGTTGCACATTTATATTTATATTTAGTCATTTCTTAAACACATAAAAAAGATATAAATAATTAATCTTAATGACACACATTTTGTTTTTATCAAAAGTAAAAAAAATCTATTCAGTTACGTTCAAGCTGTAAATTATGTGTTAGAAAAAAAAAGGAAGCATTCGGTTTAAGTTTTATATATTCGTTGCAATCATTTCATATTCGGTATAAAATCATACATTTTAACCCTTTCATGGGCCATTTATTTCTTTTTTGAATTTTCGTACTTTTTTATGTTTTATTAACAATTAAACAATAGCAGTTAAGGAAATATGTCTGATTTTGCCGAATTTTATGTTTACATTTAAATTTTAGAGGTGGGAAAAATATTTCCCAAGGAACCATTCACCGTCATAAAGAAAATTGAATTTAATGGTGATTATTTGCCACGATAAGATGAAAAGCATGTTGCAATGCAAAAGGAGACGTCACATTCTGTACGCATGGAGCGGGTCCTCTTTTCTTGTTTCTTTCTGTGACATTTTCTGCATCGTGTATAGTTGGAAACCATCTTTGGCATATGATTTCCCACCCTTGTTAAGTGCACATCATCCGGAATTACACACTTCTTTGCTTGGAAACTAACCAGACATCCTTTCCTTTTTCTTGAGGAATATCCGTCTATTAGATGACGAGCTAATGGTACATGGAATGTTAGCTGGTCTAAACTTTTCCGGTTTTATACTTCGCGAGTTGCTCAGCAGAAATGCGCGCTACGACCACAATTCATGTTCATTGACCTTGAAAATTTGATTATTTGCGTATTCGTTCACGATGTTTTTGCTTAAGAAATTTGAACACAATCGGACAACACCTTCTTGGTGCCTCGATTTTGTTGCAAAAAAGCGTATAATAAAAGTGCAAGCTTATAATATATTGACCTTTATTCTTTAACTCTGTATGCATGAATCGAATTGTTTCAAAAATTTCCAGCTGCGTGGCACGCTGAATCATATGGACAGTTTGGTTTTTCACGCCACAGCTAAAAGGCCTACCTTAGAACTATAACATATTTAGTTATTTCAGTTCATAAACTTTTAACCACCTAAAGAAATGAAATAGAAATACAAAATATAACAGTAAATAAATATACCCATGTATATCTCTTCAAGAAATTCTTCTTAAAATTCTGACTATTTTATCAATACTTATTTTACTAAATGAATTTACAATAACTAATGTATTTTACCGTTTTTTATATCAAACCCTCCTACCTCGTACTCTGATGAGCTGTTCATTAATTCCAACTGTACTTACCATTAATGTCTATATACAACGCAAAATTCGAATTATTCTATTACTTAAAGCGTTCGACCGTGACTTGCTTATCATTAAATGTCACAATATTTTATATTATTTGCTGAGACGTTCAAGCAGTTTGAATAGCATTTTGTGAAAAAAAATGTGTGGCACACGTCGTTCTGTGCGGGTACACGCTTGTTGTAAATTTATATAATCACTCTTTGTCATAGCAAGTAGAGCGATCTATGCTTCTTTGAACAAGTGGTCCACTGGGTGGCTTAAGGCCTTATCATACATTTTCGTATTTGCAGCAATTTTCCTTGAAAGCAACCATTCTGACCAATTTCTACCTAGTTGTCATACAACGGCTCATTAATTTTCCCAGTGAGCTGAAAGAATTACTCCAAATGAAATATTTTTGAAATTCCAGCCAATAGGGTTCTTCAGCACCCTACGTAATAAACAAGATGGCGGTAAAGATGGCAGTCTTGGTTTCGTCAAATGCATCAGATATGGCGTACAATATTTTAATGGTGGATAATAATTAAACTGGGTATAATATTTTAAACAGAATGGTGTTCAATATCTGTTTACGACCGTCAACAAAAGCGGGAGCGGAATAAGAGAAATAATATTGGATATTTGTTTTCAGAAGCAGAAAAATAGGCGAGTAATTTTTCAATGTAAAGACAAGTCGAGGTAGAGGTCAGAACATATTGTTTTGTTTCCAGCAACCCTTCACCCTCACAGATTCTTGATAAATTTCCCGAAATGAGTGTTCGAAATACACGTGTGTGATAAGAGGTAGCTCGCCCGCTTCGTAAGCCATAAGTCACGTATTCGATCACTGCTGAAATCGATAGATTTTCCGCATTCGAAAATCCCACCACACGCATTTCATATGATTATGTGACATATAAAAGATCCCTTCAGTATCAATTTAGCTCTGGTACTCTCTTCAAATTAAATCACGACAATATTTAGCATCTGAGAAGAGCTTGAATTGAAAATAATTGAAGCGTAAAAATTTGGTAGCGTGAGTAGCCCTTAGATGGGGCCAACATAAAATGGCTCTCACATTTGAGCACTAGCTGTGACTGTAAAGGCTTAGTTAACAATATGCAGCCCATTTCGAAAAAAGAAAACTTTTACCAATGGCCTGGTAAAAATTAATAAAAGGAATATTTAACTCATCAATAAATAAAAATGCTAGTAAAATAAATAAAAAAATTAGAAAAATAAAGTGAATAATAAATTAAAAGGAATAAAAAGGATGGCAATAAAATCAATATTTTAACCGTAAAGTAGATTCAGTATTGAAACAACAAGTTTGACTTTTTATCTTTTATGTTGTCCATCATTTTTTTATAAAGAGTTATTTTCCCGCATATAGAATCTGGCATTTATACCAGAATCCAGAAAACTAGACTTTACGTCTGTCTAACTTGAGTATCGATGTTTTTTTTTAACGAAGTTTCTCTTGAAATCTTAACACTTGATATTCAATCTCGTTTATTCAACAATATACCTAACTATTTATTTCTTTTCATCACATCAACTGTTCATGTAAAATAGACGAAAATGCAAATTCTTTTTTTCAGCGAATTGCATAACAGATGCGAACAAAATCTTAAGCTGTAAACTAAATAATGTTGCTATTTTGATGCAAGATCCATTAGAAAAACTAAAGAAATTAGTCAGAATAATAACACAATGTATTACACAAACAAAACAGATGTTAGTTTATAAGTTGCTTTTAATGAAGGAGACAAATGGCGAGAAGTCTGCCAACTAATGAACTACAGTCACGCCAACACAGCACCAACATCAACATTCATTTTAAAGAGTTACAAAATTATTTGAGTAACATTTTAGCGTAGATTTTGTAACAAATAAAATGTCATTCTTCGTATTGTGTTGTTAAGAATGGTACGCGTTAGCAATTTCTTTTCTCGCCAAGTAAAAAAAAATGTATAACATATTCTGAAGAAACATATAAGACACTATATATACATTTAAAGGCAGGGTTTTATCAAGAATCCCACGTGAAACCGTTTAATTACAACCGATCCAAGTTACACTAAACTTTTAAAAATGATTTGTCTCTTTGCTTTTGTGTGTGATGTTGAGTTTATTTTCCCCTCAGCAAAATGTCACAGGGAAAACTTTTCTAGCAAACGAGAATTTTATAAAAGAATCTAGTTTGAAACTCGGAATGGAAAGAGGGATTCGTTGTTATTCAGGAGGGAAAATTTACTATGCAAATCCTCATCAACTTAAACTAGAAGGGAAGCTATTTTTTTAGTTTTTGTTTTGTTTTAATGAACATCTTGCCACTTCATTAAAAATGTAAGCAGAAACCATAATGTTTATAGATTTTTTTTTTTTTGTCGAATTTTGTAGTTTTTACAAAGAAAAATTTAAAAAGTTTCTTAGTTTGGTAGTTTTTGTAAAATGTTGTAACTTAGTTTAAAACGAAAACTTAAACAATATTTGGAAAGTTTGATGACATAAAACTTAGATGGAGTAAAATATTTTAACTTTTGAATGCATAGAATGTAAATCCGCATCTCATGTTTAAAATCTTGTATCAACTCTTGCGTACTGTTTTTTTTTTCTTTTTTTAATTTTAATTTTAACAAAAAAAACTATTTTATCGTTCTGAAAGCACAACTAGAATCTTTGACTGTTTACTGCTTTAGCTGAGACAATATTTATTGTTGACGCGCTATTTGAGTATAATTCCATTTCGGTGGTTGTTATGAATTACGATTATTTATATAAAATGTAATAAACACATACAGAAAAAACTGTTTTCTGATAAAAACAAGGTGAGAATAGCAAATAATATTGATATTTTTGTATTTATTGATAAATTTATGTAAGGAAAATGTAGCTTTCTTTGTGATGTGAAATTATATCAGTATGCAAAAAATTCTAATGCTTTTCTCATGAATCACACCCATTTCTCGATTGATTTCAAATTTCATTTATAAAAACAAATTCATGCATTTAAAGGTTAGTTGTTTCTTGTAATTTTTTAATAATTAAAGATCTTATAACTTAAATAGCATCATAAAGAACTTATGGGGTTTTTATGGAATTTTGAATTGAAGGATACTTCAGTTTTTTTTTTATCTACCTGTTTTAATATCCGCACTTCCAATACAGAATTCGAATATTACATTTGTATTGTTCAACAAAACCATTAAGCACAGCAAAATCTAAGTAAATAATATAAAATTATTTGCATTTTACTCTAAACTATACTTTAACATTGTTAAAGCTAAAATTGTGCATTAAAATGAAAGTAATAAGAATACTGAAAATCTTTTCAATTTTGCCTATCATCCTATCCATCCTTTAATAAAAGCTTTATTATTTTGTATTTTTTGAAGTTTATATCACTTAATTTATTCTTGCATTTTAGCCATATTTCAGCGTTATAATCGTACCTGAAACAAAACAAAAAAAAATTACCGAGGTTTCTTGATTTTTTGAACACTCCATTGTGAGTACCAAAAAAAGTCCATCTAAGAGAAATTATGAAGATATATTATTATATTATCCTACATGATCTAATAAACTTCATTTCGTCAAATACTTTTCTCTTCGATAATCATATAGAGATTAAGAATGATATTGCAACTTAAAGTAGTACGATTTGCACTAATTTTTTTTAATTTAATGACTTTTATAAGTTTTTTGGTTGCCTCCTATGTGTATGTATGATGTAAAACATATTTTGTATGCTCAAAATTTTATAAAATTCTAACCATTTAATTTTTAAGGGAAAAATTTGAAACTTATGAAAGGTTTTTAAAATGCTACTCCTCCTACAAAAATTAACGTACATATATGAAATTTGATTTCCAAGTATGTCAAATGATGTTTAAGAAAAGTTGGTATGGATTTCGTGATAACATGATTGGTATTTGTACAATACTTCTTTTTATGAATGCTATTGAAATTCCTTAAAAAATGTGTAAATTCTAAATTTAATGATTTTTTTAAAATTAAGTATTGCTTTGATTGAAAAATGTATATCAACTTTTATTCCATGTACTATTAGCAACAAGAGAAAAAAATTTCCAAGCATTAGGCACCATAGAAAAAATGCCTTATTTTAAATGAATACATGCTAGTTATTTTATCTTTCTGAGATAAGTCAGTTTAAAGTTTTGATTTGCTATTGGGGTGTGAAGAAAAATAAACATAAAAGTTACCCCAATTCTGCCTTTTTTTAAACTTAGAGCTTTCAAATTGTGTGAGTTTGTAGAAAAGCATATAGAAAATAATATAGGCTAAAAAATTCAATTTGTTTTGTTGACCAATTTTTATCAATTGAATCATATCTGTGTCCTCTTAACACGCACAGTAAATTCAAATTAGAAAATATAAAGATTTGACACTTGCTTGAGAGGCAACATATCATTATTATCCACATTTGAAAAGTTTTATTAATGTGTGTGTTTCATTCGCTAAGTTATAAAAATGCTCTCAATTTCTAGAAATTCAATATTTCGACGAGACATTACTAATACTATGCATGTATCTCAATTTACGTTCCTTTTAAAAACTCATTGCCACAAAGACAATGCGATGTTAATAATGTGTTTGTGAGCGAGCAAAATTTTTGTTTATAATTTCAGTATTTTAAGCTAAATTCCTTGAAACATCTTAAGAAAATGATAATTTGTTAAAAATTCTGAGCCACTTCATCTCTGAATTATTCTAAATGGAGTGAAATTGTGTGACACAAATTTATTACTTGAAATTTTAATTGCAAATATACAGGACCAGGTACCCCTTGTCCACCAAACAGTGGTCCAATCATCTTTGCAAAAATTATAGAGCTGTTTATACTCATATCTCGAATTGTACAACTGTAATTTACATGTATTATGTAGTTCTATTTTCTTTTAATACATTTAAAATAGGAAAAAAATTTCAAATTTTCATCTCAGCATTTTTATTTATACAATTTAGCGCCTTTTCAGAAAAAAATGTTCCTAACCACCTCTTCCTTTAAGGCTCTAAAGGCTGTAGGTTTTCAATTCTCCGTCTGGTTTAAAGTTTTCTGACTGACCAGGATGTAAATTTCAACTAATCTTTTCTTTAAAAATTTCTGTCTTTTTTCAATATAGAGCATATTTTGTGTAATTAACGTTTTATCTTCAGGTGTAATAATTGTTTCTTCTTAGAATAGTGTAAATAATTAATATCTGGATGTTTAATACGTTAATATTACTTTCTATTGTGTTTATTTTAAGATAAAAATCGTAACATTCGCAAGCAACGCCGTCCTTTACATTATAAGGGCGTTTCAATAGAAACATGGTGATGCAGCCAAGTTGGCATCAATTTTGATGACCAGATTCGGTGACTTGGTGACCATGTTGGAGATCATTTTGCTTCTGAAAATTGCTGGAGAAATTTATAACATCACGAACGCGAGTGGATTTTTCGAGAAAGTGCTAGAAGATAAGTGGTAAGGTAAGTTTCTTGGTGCTACTCTCTTTAGTTAAATTCAACTTTTTACGAGCCATTTTTCTAACTATATTTACTACAGCATCTCAAAAAAAAAAAAATTATAGAGATAGATAAACAAACATCACGTGCTTTTTAACGAAAATATTTTAAACTTCAAGTCAATTTTAATAATGTATGCAACCTTACTTTAAAATTTGTTAAATAAAAATAATAACAAATATTAGCAGGATATTTTTACGAAGCTATTTGCTCATGTGATTACAATACATAAAACGATATCATGGAGAATAAGATACGAAGAAATACGCATTTCATGAAATATTATTTACAGAATAAAAACATAAAATATTTATAAATAATAAATAAATTTGCATCTTTTGGAAATCCCAATAAAAGAGAATGATCGTCTAATAAATACATAAACAAAAATATTAATTATCATAAAATATATATTATTATGCAAACAATTTTATCATGTCAACAGTGAACTAAACCTGCAATAACACGGCGTGGAAAACATTGATACGTATGATAAGAACGAAGTCACCGTTTTCACAAGAATGACATTTGAAGGTTTTAATATTAAGCATCAAGGTCAAAGAGTCCTTGACAGTTTGAAGAGTCTGTATTATTTGGATAAATATTTTTTTTCCTTCTACATTAGATTTGAAAATATTATATGACCAAATAAATCATTAACTGGTTTTGGATGGTGGATGATTCATTGGGCATTTGTGACAGGTTAAATGAACGCATTGATTATGATTCATCTCAACTGTAGAGATATTCTGCGATATATTTCAGGCTTGCAGGTTATGCATTATATCTCTCTGGATATAAAAAAAACATTCGTGATGCTGTGATAAATTTATTTACACATAACGTATAGTTCGTTAATGTGGGTCGTAAAAAGTTGAATTTAACTGAAGAGGAGTGCAAAGAACGATTGTCCTTGGGAACGATCTTCCCCTACCTTCCAGCACTTTCTCGAAAAATCGGCTTGCGTGATAGATTGTAAGGATATAGATATCTCCAGCAATTTCTATAACCATCCATATTGTCGCTAAGTCACCAAAAATGATCCAAACATGGCTGTGTCGACAATATTTTGCCAAGTTTCCATTGAGAAATGCCCTTATAATGTTAAGGACGGCATTGCTTGTGAATGTTAAAATTTTTTATCGTAAAATAAATACAACAGGAAGCAATATTAACGTATTAAATATCCAAATATTAATTATTTACACTGTTTTAAAATGAAATAAATCGTATAATTTAAACAATAGGGTTTGGTCCACAGTTAGGTGGACAGAGAATTAATTATAATTAATATGCCCAGTTATAATTAATAAATTAAACTTATGTAATTTTTCTGTTGAGTGAATATAAAGGTATAATGAAACATTAAACAAATGTCTGAATCTAAAACTGTAATATGATTAAAATAGACAATTACAAAATAAAAGTTGATATTAAAAATTAAAAAAATTGATTATTCTTTACAATGTAAGTTTTATAGCTTAAGGCAATTTTATATGATTGAAATAGGGATATATATGATTATTGTAAGCAATATTTGGGTATCTTGAGTAGTGTGCTGCATATAGATGAATGTTAAAAATTACATTGACACAAGTAAGTATTCAAAATGCAGACCATTCTGTAATACTAATTTCTTAAGTATATTTCTAAGCTTATGGCTACGATATGGGTCAATTAGAGCTGTTCTTATGAAATGCTATTTTTCAATAGAATGGTATTGTGATTCTACAAATCTAAGAAATGTATGAAATGTACAAATGTATTTATTTGGGAAATATTTAAAAATAATGTGTCAAATTTAAAAAAATCACAGTCCCTATGATGAAATTAATTTCAATTACACCCTGTAATATGGTGATGGTAAAATTGCCTCAATGAGCAAAAAAATGGAAATTTACTTAAGGTATCAGACTGCCCTAAAATTGAGATGTTTGCCAAAAATTAAAAATTTTTTTTATGATTTTATTTTATAGGTCATCTTATTAGCTTTATAAAAGTACCAAGTTTATAATGTTCCGCTCAATAGAACAAAAAAAAAGTGTTATAGTCAAAGCAGATGTCATTACTTTAAGCAAAATGTCATACGTTAAAAAGCGTTTTATTTGCAATGTGTTTTTTGTTTTTAAATGCTCAAACGAGGACAGTGATTGCTCAAAACGTTTTGAAAATAATTAGCTGAAATTTTTTGTGTATGTTCTGTATAATAGTAGAAATGTTTTAAACTTCCGATTTATTAATCACTGTTTGATTACAAAATTTACAGCCCTTTATGCTAATATAATCGCTGTTAGTTTAAGTATCTTCATATAATAACTAAGGAAAAGTGGTATAGGTTTTGCAAAAATATCTCTTATCCTGAAGGTCATTTCAAAAATAAACAGCGTAGCAATACATCTGAATTGAAAAATTAAAAATATGTTCATAAACTTTTGGTACAGAATGGGCCCTGTTTATGTTATTTTTCGTAAATTTCTCCCCATTTTTTCTCATTTTAGTAATAATTTATTTTTCTCTTCTTAATTTTAGCATATTTTTCTTAAAATGTACTAAACAAATCAAAAAACAACAACAAAATCCCCTCATCTCCATTTTATTAAAAAAGTTATCGCAAGTAAACGTATACCTTAAGTTTGTGGAAATGGTATTGGAATTGTAAGAAAAAGAGTACAGCTTTATATATTGTTTTTAAATAAATACATTTGTATATGTTTAAATAAATACATATATATATCTGCTTACAAAGCCCTGATTTAAATAATAATAAAGGTAAAAGTTTACCTTTTCTTCGCAGCTAGCTTTGATCGGGTCCGAGCACACGTTTTTCTTGAATTCAAGAAAGCATGAGCATAAACATAATTTTTCATCAATAATCAGTCTCTGTTATAACTAAATAAAATTTAATAGCCATTTTAAGTTACATGTTAGGATGAAATAAAAGCATAGCGTTTAATTAAATTTACAATTAAATTACTACAGGAAATAAGGTTCTTTGGGAGCGATTGCTCCTTGCGTTCGATTACATTCTGGATGTAAAAAGTAAACACAAAATTCTTTTTCTTGAAAGCTACTGTTAAGAGTTCAGTTCGCGGTTTCGCCCACCAAAAAGTGAAATGGAAGAAAAGTTCCAACAGCATTCTTAATACTTAAAAAAAATTACATTTACTTAAAAGTATAGATGTAAGAAAATATTATACATCTTTTAGACTTCCGAAAGGAAAATATCCCCTCAGCAGCTGTGTGGTCAAGGTAGAGAATCCGTGGAAGGTTTACCTGAGTAGTGTCATAGGTTCGAGTCCTGGTTAATCTTAATATTCATCACATATCGGTGCTTGTGAATGTTAAATTTGTAGATGCTTAAATTCCTCACATTGGCATGAATAAAAGCTTGAAGGAGACATTTTATCTTAGACCAGTGCTTCTCAAACTTTCAATATTTACGACCCAATTTTCAATCATAATTTTCATCGCACTCCCTCCATACTATATCAATGCATTGAATTCAATAATTCTATACTTTGACGCTAAAACTATAAAACGACTTTATTTTTAAAAGGTACAAATTATCAAGATAAATATTATAGATTTTGTATATAATTTTATTTATGATAAACCTATGGAATCACTGGTGATTATTAAACGTTCTTAGCTAAGCATTATTAAATTGCTAATTGCAATATGTGTGCTCCTTGTATCAGCATTGCAAATACATTATGGAGTAATGATATATTTAGAGTGTATTATATTAGTGTAAATATGTATGTGTTTTATTTTTTATTATGACAAAATGTATTTTGTTTTTCTTTCTTTCAGTAAATTAATGTTTTTTTTAAATACTTTTTTGTTTTCGAATTTTTGATATGCTTGCTCCTCCACGTAGAATTATTATGCCCCCTAGGGGAGTGCACCCCACAGTGTGAGAAACTATGTTTTAGATGCATCCCCTTGTCGCTTGACAAGGGATTAAAATTTAAAGCCTTTTCTAATATCAGTCATATCGTTTCTATGTGTAATGCAATTTAGAAATCAGTTATATAGAAATAAGTAAGTCACATTTAAAGTCTTTGATTGCACAAAAGGATATACTTCCCGATCAGAGTTGTAGCACTAATTTCAAAAGACATATGTTATAGTTCTCAAAAAATTCATTCCATTTCGTACTGTTATATGAATATAATCATATTTAAATTCAGAGAAATTTAATTTCTTGGTTACTGCTTTGAAATACATAATAATAAAGCCAAATTTTATTCTTGGCTTAGGCCGTTCTCTGAACTTTTTTATATGTAGAGTGGTTAACGAAGTGCCTGTTTCCTTGTGGAAACTTAACCTCCTATCGTGAAGATTGGTTGTAGCTTTAGTTGGCTTTACCTTAGCCCAGTACTGCAGAATAATATCGTGAGGATTTTTTTTTATTAGTTAGTTAGAATCGATAATATGGATGTTGAAAAGAAATGTATGTGAAAAGAAAATTTTAATTGAAGGTAGCATTTTGAGTGTTTAGTTTATTCTTGCACTGTGCGCATCGGGGGGCCAAGTGCGCTTGCGTGCGGGTTTAATCATTATTTTTAAGAGAGCGGCTAGCGGGAAGACCCGTCTAGTCGGAGTAGGTGCGCGAATGCGAGTTGCCTGAAAATGCAGGGGTTTTGAAGTGCTTTGAGAGAAACGGCGCCGGCCAATTGGGTTGCAGCCTCTAGTGGGTGGGAGGGGCTTCTGGGTGGAAATTATTCTCTGAACTTCTGAAATTTCCACATCGTCGTCTTCCACTCAGCACACCTCTTACCTTCCACTTCTTCAATAGTACCTACAATGTCGGAATCTCATCCCACCTCATCCTATATTTAATAACCCTATTAGTTAACCCCTTAACTGCCAAAGAAAACTTACGAACCCTTCCCCCCCCCCTAGTGCCACTGTTTTTCCCATCGACGCGCGTTGTTAAGTGGCTTTGGGGGGGGGGGAAGGAAAGGTGTTTTTTACCAATTAAAAAATGTTTACTTTCACTTTTAAAAAGAAAGAAATGAAAAGGATAAAACAATAAAATGAAAATAAAGATTTCAATCTTAGAGTTCATTATAATAAAAATAAATTATAACTTATCTGTACTGTGATATATCCTGAAACATGGTTGAACACATAAACCCCAGTATCGCATTCAGCGCATTCGTACAAAAAGTATTAAAAGCTCCTATTAAATATGGTAAGCGAAAATGAGACAGCAAATGAAGAATAGCAAAAAGCACACTCAAACGAAAAAAATTAGAAAAACTGCTTAACTACAAATTTCATTGTGCTTGAAATATAACCTTTCAAATTCCTTCCCCGCCTCTTCTCTGAAATAAGTAAATTCTTTAGAAGCACTGTCAATGTCATATTATTGTATTCCAAAGCCGTGGAACTAGTTTTAAATGGAGAATCCCAAAGCAAAAAGCCCTCCTTTGGAAGGATAAGTATACACTTTCGGGATATTAAAGACACCGTCTGAGCAGGACGTGTATGCACCCCCGCAGCACTTAAGACGTTAATCCTCAAAAGATCAAGCAAT
>BMAO01007432.1:0-26199 GCA_019973975.1 Trichonephila clavata
AATCTTACAGGAGGTACTACAGAGAATGTGTATTTTTAATTTATATCTTAAAAAATAAATAATTCAAAATTAAAAAACATAATTACCTGTTGCTATTTTATACGATCTAAATGAAAGAGATTGATTTGTGCCTTCTTCGAAAAGGAGTCTGTTGATGGCAACGATCACAAGTCAAGTAACTTTACTCAAGAGTAAAATAAAACAGATCCAGTTGCTTGATATCTTCCAAAAATTCTAATTGCCTCTGTCCCCTTTAAGTTAGCTGACACCGAACATTCTGTGTTGTGTGGGGGAAGAATGTCCATTCTGACCTCACTCCCAATAGGGAGAGAGTGACATAAGAAAATAAGAGAAAGCGTATCAAATTTCTTGATTTAACATACACATCAGCTTTGAACCATTCAAGGTTCAACACATAAGAAAACAGACATCAAACGTATACAGTACGAAATAAATAAATAATATACTTAAAATATAATACCAAATTCACAATACTAAATACTAATATATAACTGAACATCGCAAAAAAGATAAATCAAATACATATTTAACAATAAATTCTATCAGTAAGCCAATAAAATATTTAAATGTGCATGTAAATGCAAGTAATTTTTCCCACCAAGACACATTTATAAATAAGAAAGTGTAAACGATAACGTTTTAGCAGACGTAATTTTTAATTGTACATAAAAATGAAATATTAAAGAACTGGAATTTGTCGAACGTTGCTCTAAAAGAAATATTCTGTTTTGTGCACATTTGAGTCATCCTTAAAGTAGTAATACCATAAGTAAAACAAAATAATTACCGTTTTCCCCTTTATATCAGGCCAGTGAAAATCATACTAAGATAAGCGTATCTATACCTGTATCCCGAGGCCTGTTGCCAATTTACTTGCTACAACAAATCGCCCCCTAGTATAATTTTACAAAAGATAAAGTCTTTTTTACAAATGTGTGTTATCGCCCTTTTTATAAAAGATATAGTCGCTTTTACAAAAAATGTAGTAGTTACAAATTTTATTAGTAGCGGTCGGCATTTCAATTAAGTCTATAAAATGATTATGTGTTCCAGGTTTCTAAAGCATGAATAATAATATTTCAGAAAATATTTTCATACAAATTTTTTTGAAACAAAAAAAAAATGTACTTTTCAAATTCGGTCCAAATGCCGCCCCGGACATGGGTCCAGTTTTCCCAGCCCTTGCTGCTAACGTAGAAAAATAGTGAACACGGTAGCGGGCTAAGTGGATCAGGTGACATGAAATTATTTTTCAACTAGGAGATGGAGAGTACATAAAAGTGGACAAATATATATATATTATATATATATATTATATATATTTATATATATATATATATATATATATCTGATCTTAAGATTCTTGGGATTTATTATTCTTTTTAATTTATTTACTGCTATATAAATATATATATATATAGATCATGATTAGCTTTAATATCTATTTTTAGTGCTATGTTGTGAATCTCTTGATTTGCCTATTTGATTATATGCTGTCGTGTAACATTTAGGGTTTTAAGAAAATGCATAAAACCCGCATTTTTTTAACTATAGTAGTAAAGTACCATTAAGTACATACAAAATAAAAATGAAATTAAGAATTTCGCTAACATTAATAATACTAGATGAAGTGTTTTCCCAGCAGGCATTGCCAATAAAAATAATTTGATCAAAAGAAGCTGCAAGATTTTTTCTCAAATAACTTGATACCAAAGTAAAGCAACAAGAAACTGCCGTTTAATAGAGGTACAACACTTACACTAGAAAGGAAATTGGGCATTGTTTATAAGCGCTGTAAAACCATTGACACAAAAATCCCTTCTTTCAACTATTTTGTTTTTCAAAATTGTAAAGCTATTATTAAATTGAAAACTTTTAACTTCCCTAAATGCATATTGAATTTACACACTCGTGTCTTAGAGGTAATATAAACCATATTAGATGCTTTCGAAAAGTAACTTTCGCAAAAATCATTTTTGAGATCCAATGCACCACTAGTTCCACTGATAAACAAAAAAATACTTTCTCTATTGCGATATTGCCGGCTCTGCCTCGAATTTTAATTATGAAATGGAGGATATGCATATAAAGAGTAGGCATTAATGGAGAATGGACTAGTGAACTCTACACTAACTCTAGATTTCTTGAACTATGTTATTCTATCGGGAAATCCGGACTTATGTTGATTTTTCAACAACTATTCAACATGTTTATTCGATTTTTTTTTAAATTATTTTGAGAAATTCGCAAAAATTTTGCTTGATCTATAGAATTATAGGCGGCCTGCGGCCGCCCCTTGTATTGGCCGCCCTTGTGCGGTGCACGCGCTGCACACCTGCTAGGATCGGCCCTGTCAGAAGGTATGACACGACTAGGCATTTACTTTTTAACAATGTTCATAATGAAATAAGAGGTAGTTTCAATTGCAATGCGTCAATTGTATATTTACGCGCAAGAAATATCATTTAAGTTAACATTGTACGTCAAGGGATTAGCTTCGCGTAACTGCTTGAGTGGCTGAATGGGAACAGTGAGCCAAGTTAGTTACCAGAATGTAGTTGTCATGCAGCCTATTCTAATTAATTGTTATAAATTAAATCCAATCGGCAACATTTATGAAGAACCCTCTATGACAACAGCCTGTGAGTCGTTGAATAATTTTCGAAGCGCAATACTCTGCATTAAATTTGGATTTAAAGTGGATTTTTTGAGCAGAATTTTGCGAATACTTCAGCGGGTTAATTCTCTCCGGAGAGAAAGCCATTATATCGTGTGTCTGACTTTCATTCACGACACCCTTTTCATCTGCTCCACAGCATGCGACAGCTTTTTTTGAGCGTGTGTGCTCGAAGAAATCCTGCGATTCCCTGTTACGAACCCTAGGTGCTTTTGTTCTTGGCCTTTGGATGTAGGCAGATATACATTTCCGCTTCATTCTTCAAAAAGAAAATCCGCTTCCATTTAGAACCAAATACCATCTGGCGAAACCTCTTTGATCAGCTTTTGCGAGAGGGTGGAATTGCGCGGGAATCTCTTTCCAAATGATATTTGTTTTAAGAGTTTGCGGACTGTATCACGGTGCTAATTGCACTAATGGAAATCCGAGCCCCGCAGGACTTCTCCGAGGAGAGTCTATTTTTGATTCTTCAATATTGACTCTCTGGACTGAGTTTGCGGAGGAGAGGAGCCTCCCTCCGTTATTTGTGGATGGGAAAGCCTCTCGCTCGGTGGAGGCGGATTCCTTCGGCGGTGTGGCAGACATGAAAAAGGGGATGTGTTCAGAGCCGAGTGTGTTTGGTTACTTTTTGGAAACGAGTGTTAATATCACCTCAAAAAGTATTGCCACATCACGCACTGGAGAATTAGTCACTCCACCCTGTTTACTTACTTTGTTACTTTCGACTCTGCATCGAAGATCAAAGAACGCATTCGATTTTCGTTCGCGCCATTATAAGATTAAGAACCAATCCAAATGAATTAGTTGCCTTTGATTTATTTAGAGCAGTTTGTTCGTCCATTTTATTTTACAAGTTATTGAATAGGGAAATGTGAATTGGTTTCGCAAACATGAATTTATTCTGGTGCCGTAGCTCGAGTCAAGTTATATATAACAATTTTAAGAACAAAACTCTTTGAAAGAACCGATATTAAATTAAAACTTGCGTAATTACCCGTGGATAATGATTTATCGCCTACAAAATTAATGAGTCATTTTGAAGCTATGTCTTTGTTCTCACTGCCTGCTTTCTACGTAATTTTTAGTTATAGAACAGAGAAAAATGCGTAGAATGACTCGTAAATTAAATTTTGCCTAGATATACTCATAATAACCTACTTTGTTCTATTCTACAAACATGATACACGCAACTGCCCATGAGGGCCAAGGCCTACCGTGCCCATCTCTGTATACGTGACCATTGGGCACTGAAATGCATGCGCAGATGTTCCGGTCAGGTGATCAGTTTGAAGCGAAACTCCCAGTGTACAGTTCCCAAGCAAGCTAGGTACTAATTTGTCGACCCACTGAAGGGTAAAAGAATGACGCGGCTTTGCCCAGCCCGGGTTTTGAATCCCGGACCTGTGGCGTGGTATCGCGATGAATGTGATATGTTTGTGGAAACACTACACCAGCTAGAGTAACGTTGAAGCAAAATTATAAAACTTTCTGAACTTAATTTTTTTGCACTAAATGTTGAAAATGTGCCAGCCAATGCTCACGTTAAATTATCATAAGATTTTATTAAATTTCTAAAGAGTCCAGATTAACAATAAAATGAAATTGAGGTAAAAGTAAAGATACGGTGTGCTAATTTCCTTAGGTTCTTCCACCTCTGTTCCCTATGTGTGACATTTGTAATGAACATTTGAGAATACTCATATGTAATCTGATCTCCGAACAGCATATCTTTGTTATGTTTCGGCAGCAGACCAGCTTCCTAACTTTGCTTGTTTATTTTTCTTCGTGCTGATGAACTTGGCTTTTAAGTTAAGAAACCGCAAGCGTGCGTGATTTTTTTCTGTTTAGAAACAGAAATGAAACATGTGCAAACACACTGCTGCGTTTAAGAAACCATCAAGGGGCTTACACTGATTACACCTTACAACTTCCCGAAATATCCACTTTCCTCTAGTGTCACCCTCCTATGATTTGTATCCATATGAATGCTGTCCACGATCCTGCCCGCCCTCATTGGCTAGAAACACACACACACAATGGACTTACTAATTTAACGATTGGCTCCACTACATGATTCAATGACATTGGTTATATATATATATATATATATATATATATTTTTTTTTTTTTTTTTTATATACAATTAGTTTTTCTTCGCTTCTGATGCGTTCGTTTTCGAATGACTGTGATCTGTCTTCGCTAAATAATCGGGGAGGGGCGGCGACGGGAGGGGGAGAATGTTTCGGTTTTTATGAAAACGTAACAATTCGTGCACATGCTTATAGTACTGTGTTTTAAAAATGTGAAAATATTTCACAAATAAGTATTACGAAAGCTGATAGGCATTGTGAAAACTACATTTAAATACACAAATATGGTCTACATTTTATCCCAGAAAAAAAAAGAAACCGGAAAAATATAAATGAATGACATATGCAGTTCTCTCTAAGGATGTGGACGCGGTAGCCGAATGTTCAACGGCGCGAACTCGGTTCGTTGTCTCTAGTCCAGGGGCTATTGAAAACCCGTCATGTACAGAGTTTGATGCGCATGAAATTTGTCGGAGCTCAGTTTCTCACGCTGATGTAGTGTGGAAGTTTGGAGAGAGAGAGTTGCCAGCTCAGGTGTCGTCTTGGTCCCTTCGTTGTCGCCACCAGCCCTTGTATAATTTGTTCACTGAAAATAAACAACCAAATCAAATTAATGTTTATTATAGGATGGCGAGGTTGGAACATTTTTTGATACAGATAAAAATGCTGTAGTTTTGTCTTTTACTTATTAACAAAGACAGCCATAGTAATAAGTATTCCCAATTTTGTTGTAATTAGCGATGAGTTCAGTTGCAATTTAAAAGAAGCCCATCTGTCTGGCTTTAAAGAAAGATTTTCGATGTCACTGCATTCTGTAATGAAAATGCGTGTTAGAATGCTAGAGTGGTTTCCTTTCCCAAACTGCGGGACTTCAATACACCGTTCCACGTGTTGTTTTCATAAAAAGTAGCTTTGACATGTTTCAAGTGCAAGACGGATAATTGTAGAGGGAGGGGGGGGGCATTAAACCGATCGTGGTTGACCGGGGGAATTCCAAGACATTTTGGGGGGATCGCCTGAAGACAAGCAGTTCGTAAATATATTTTAAAATGTTCCAGATTGACTGACGGTAGGCAGACAGTCTTCTACTGTTTATAACTATGAGCACTAACTTTAGTTAAAAATGTTTTGTTTTTCAATGCATTTTGAATTGCTTCGTAGCAAAAGCATCGTCTAATATTATTAAACATATATTTGTGGCTTTTATTATTATTTTATTGTAGTTATGTAGGAAAGTCTATGTTGTGTATTTATTATTAAGTTAAAATAAAAAAAAAAGAAGACTTTTTTCTTAGCTCACTACCCCTACGCCACTGGGTGAACCGCAATATCTTGAAAAAATTAAAAGTAGCCCGTATCCTGGAAAAGTTTGCTCGCCCCTGATTGTGGAGGATCCATGAAATCGACCTGTCCCATTTTATAACGATGGAAATGTGCAAAAGTATTTTTTTTTTTTTCTTCAGAAAATTGATTCCAGTGGATTTTTTGACCAGAATTTTTTTAAATAGCTAATCAAAATTTTTGAAAAAAAAAAATTAATGCACCTGACTATAGTACCGTGTGTTTGAGGGATAATATTGAAAACATTTCATCTGCACTTCAACATGCTTACTCCATCTTTATATTGTAACTTTAAGCCGTTCTTGCTCAGTTCTATACACAATGACAAAACGATTAACATACCGGATACTATGTCTCAATTTAAAATTTATGTTTTTTAAATGTGATATTAAAAATGTGTGTGGTTTATTAATTATTTGTTGGTTTATGTCTGTACTGTAATCTCACTTCTATATTTTGAACTGAAAAATTTCTAAAGCCATCTTTCCTCTCTCTCTCTCTCTCTCTCTTTTCAACTTAGAGAAATATGATTCAAATTTCGAATATCCTTTTACAAAATGCTCAAATATGTTCACTTTTTTTTAAGAACTTTCTCGCGTAACTGCTGAGACGATTCGCAGACATTGTAATCCTATACATTTTGATATCCCAAACATTTCTGGAGAGATCAAGATCTTTATAACAAAGAAATAGACTTCCTTGTGAAACGTAAAGTCCTATCAACTTCTAATACATGAAGACATTTTGACTACTGTTTTTTTTTCTATCAATTATTTTCTTGCTCTCTACAATTTTTCATGCTGTTTCTGAAGATAAAAAATGCTAAATTGGAACACACCGGCCTTTTTATTTTAATTTTTATGCACAACTTTGAAGTAACACAGTCCACGATCTGGTCAAGCATCTTCTTTTACCTGTCTTATTTATTCCTAAATCATCCCTAATTGTACCTTGAAAGCAAGGGGGCGTAATTTTATCTGCTAATTTAATTATTCATTGATCTGCCTGTCTGAGGAAAATCATTTGCTCATTAATGTAATCAAAATATTTATTTAGTTTAGTAACGAGAATTGTATAAAGAATTTGACAAACAAAATTAGCAATAAATAAGTTATACATTTACTAATAAAGTCAATATCGAAAAATATTTTTAAACAGTTTTATCTTCGCAATACATTCTATTCTTCTGGACGAAAATCTGTAGAATTATTTTGAATTTAGTTCTTTTATTTTTTTCATCTGAAATATACGCGCTTCTAGTTTTATTCTAGTTAGGAATCAAATATGGGATGAATTTGATATTGCATAAATATGCATAAATAAATTAGCAATAAATATGAACATTCACATATCTAAATATGTATACACAAACAAACAGTTCATTTTTCATCATTTATTTTTACACCGTTTTTTTTTAATTGAACAGTGTTTTTTTTATTTTATTTTGCTCGGTTATCGGATAATGTGGAACGCATTCCTCCTTTTCGATCTACAAATATATTTCTTTTGCTTAAATTTTTTATAAATTTACGTAATGAAGAGAGTTGGATATCTACCCATTTTATCTTTTCATGATTAAAAATGTATAATTTATATTAATTCATTGTGTGTGCGCATGATGAGTTTATGTTGCTGTTGATGCGGCTGGGTGAATATTTGTAGTTTTAAATATTCACTTTTTCTCTCTATGTACTAAAGAGAATTTGAGTGCTCAGAAGGAAATGAAACGGAAACAAGTTTCCAACTCAATAATATTCTAAAGCTGCTATAACTGCATATCAAATCCCACTTTGCTTCCGTCCACACCCCGCCCCCTCCATCGTGAGCCCTTTTAATTTTAAACTTCATTTGGAAAGCTACAAAACGAGAAGTACCGTACTCATACGCATAACCCTCTCCCCCTGCAAGTTCCGAAAGGGTAGAGAAGTTTTCCAGCTCTTTTCCAGGAAGTACAATTTAATTAATAGGGAATGGCAACTATACCAGATCCGGGCCTCGTACCACCTGGATTGGATCTCACACATTAGCAGTGAACTGTGAGCGAAATGAGCAAACGGGGTTTGCGCCCGTTCGCGCACGGGCGAGCCGAAATTCCAAATTATTTCGGAATATGTTCGGTATTCGTCATTTTGCTCGCTGCTGCACGGGGGGCGATGATTTCAAGGAGGGATGCGAAGTGGGATGTTCGGTAGTAATGAACGACTCGACTGTAACGTTAACAGATGGTTTTAGTTTAATTGAAGTGTTGGTTTGTGGAGATGGAGATGAATCGCGAAATGGTTGGGCTGACGGCAAGTTTGCTGAAGTGCGGGACTCGTAACGATGCAATTACGCGCTGTAATGATGTGTGTGGCGTGTTCGGGGTCAAGGGTCGTGAGAACTTAAAGGAGGGGGGGATCCATAAGAACCGCGTGAATTAATGTTGGATTATTTCACTGTGCTTCTCGATTACGGAAACTTTCAGCGCTACGTTCGGACTTTCGTCAAGCAGAAAACAAATGTGATGGAGCTGTATTTATCCATTTATTTTATTGGTGCATCACAGGTAAAATAAGTTATGAAACGAGGTGGCATGTATCTAAAGCATAGCTATGCATTAATATTAAAAATCCATCCGAATACACCTGAAGAGGTTTTTCTTCTCAAAATTTCCCATTTCTTAAAATTTATTTTTTTATAAACTCTTATGACAAATCAGAAATAAGTCATAAAATTTTTTAAAAAAATTATCTTATTTTTCCCCCAAAATGCACGTAAATGGAAAATGTATTTCAGACGCGTAAGCCCTTCATTCTTTTTGAGAGTGTTTTTACCCTTCTTGAATTGCCTCCTACAAATGCAAATCGAACGGATGATCTGAGCAATCGCGTTTTTTGTTGTTGCTGTTTTGTGTGGTGTGAATCATTATTTAAGAATGCTGTTGATATGTTTTCTGGAATTAGATTTTTTCTTAACAAACGGGAATTTTTAAGATCCCAACGGGATTTATAGGGATTAGTCAAACATATTTGATATCCCCACTTTTATATTATCTTTTTTTACTTAAAAGTGGATGAAAATGTGAATAATCAGCCGTTTCAAAAAGATCGCTTTATTTCACAACAATTGTTTGCCTTATTTTAATAATTTCATCGATATCTATTTTTTAACACAGTGGCAAGCATAAAAAACATAAAATTTTAAAAACACCGAGTATTCAAAAGCACTGAAATTACTAACCCAGCCACAAATGAATGTTTTTTCAAGGGCGTATTTCAAAGCAGTACGCAGCATCTGTAATGTAAAATGTGGTAAACGTACTCAGTACAAGAATATCCTTCCGTGTTTCCTTCGACCTTTGGATCCTCGCGAGCGGCTCATTGTGTCGTTCTTTACAGCGTTGCAAGTCGATCCGAATCAAGATCCATTTGAATGAAGACAAAAAAGGTGAACCTTATGAACAGCGATTCAATTTCGTTCCCTTGCCTTCTCAACTGCCATGATAATGATGGAGAGGGAGGCCTGCCTTATCAGGGGTGCGGCATCTGTTTCGAGTAGGAGGGAGGCATCTATCCATCATTTCTCTCCCCCTTTTTGAAATTCCGACACCCCCTCTCTGGCCCGCGAAGTGTGGTGAAATTTTCCGCAAACAACTGAATATGTAAGGAGGGGTAAGGGGGAGAGAGTAATAGAATTTTAAAGGATTTCTGGAGAATCTCACTCCTCTACCATAACCAGAAGGGGAGAATGTTCCATAAAGATTTGGGAAATAAAGGATAAATGTAGGATCGGAGAGATTTAGTGACATTGAGTGTGTGTACTATGCATATAATGTTCTGTTCTATAAATATGAATGGTACACTAATTATACCTCACGGTATGCTTAATTGATTGACTCGCTCCGTTTCTACTCCATTGTTATATTTTATTGTTCAGCAAGTTTAAGGCGAAATATAGGTTTAATACATCTTTGCATTTTTAGTAGTCCTATAATATTCTTCTTGTTATTATCAACTCTTTTATTAGACATATGTAGTGTTCTTTTATACGAGGCTGTAATCAACATAAATATGAAGCAAATAATAATTAACGTTTTGTAGTAAAAATCCGTCTTTTGTAACCCTTTCTCCAAATATAATCGGAAGATATTGGGAACAGAGGTTGTTCCCTTCCTTCTGCTTGATGAGATAGCATAATTATTTTTACAAAAGGAGATACATTTTTTTTTTTTGCTTCTAAGGGGCTACAACTTTACTTTTAATGCATCCTACAGGACCATTTTACAAATGCCAGTTTCACCAATACTGAGCTTAATTTTTGAGAATAAGATACATTTCTGTTATAATTGGTACTGGATTAAAATGGAACTCGTACAAAATTAAACTATGTTTTATCAATTAATTGATAAAACATCAATTGCATCATCATTGCAATTTATACGCGCTCAAGAAAATAATTTCCATCCACTCCAATTCAAGAAATTTGCTTAAGGTGTTCGGCTGCCCTATTTTTCTCGAGAACTGTTTCTGTGTCATTTGGTTTGTGGTTGGGGCAGGTGAGTGGTCATGGTTATGAACTCGTGGCGGATGAGTTTTGATGGCACAAAAGATCCTCCGTGTAGAGGAGCTGATGCACATTGAATCTGCCATTGTGGCTCAAAGTATTCACGATGGTGTGGTGCAGAAGTTAAGAGAGTGGGCTCGGTTGTGGTCCACATCACTTGATAGAGGTTCAGAATTACGAGGTTCATCACCAACAGCCTCCGCGTTGCTTGAGGGGATAAAGAAATGAAATGAAATCATTTGGCTTTCTTCTTCGTATACTTGGGAGTCAAACGATTTTCCCGCTTAAATATTTTTATAGGATCTGGAAAATAATGTTTGGCTGAAGGCTATCTCACAGTGGAAATCACATTGTAATGGTTTGCCCCAAGTGTCGTCAGAGCCAGGGGGAAAAAATTCGATCCGTACACGAAAAGGGTGTTTTTAAAAATCGTGAATGGTCGCTAAAATTTATCTTTGCAAAACTTTATAAACGGGTTCGTTCTTCTCTGTATTTCGTCAAAGAATATACATTTGTTTTGTGAAATAAACATATTTTTTAAATAGTACGAGAACTAGAATAATTTAATTAAAGAATCTGTTTGTGAAATGTGTCATTTTAGTTTAAATGAGTTTAATTTTAACTGGTATTCTTTTGTTCTTATTTCAGTCAGTTTATACAAATAAATAATGAAATTTAAATTATGATTCAATGGTATATTTTCAAAATTAATTTCATTTTTCTAAGCGAATATATTAGAATAATTAACTCGAATGATGAAAAAGAAAATAAGAATAACTTTGCTCAAAATAATGCAGCGATATCTATGTAGCTGCTTAATTTGCATTTATTGTACTGTTTTCATTTAATGTCTCTGTAAACAATGCTGTTGTAATAAGCTCAAATTATTAACAAATTCTTTCTTTTTTTTTAGGTAAGTACCAGCGATACATTGATTTGGAAAATTGCATGTTGACTGCGAGGTAAATGTACTTTGTTTACTTAACTCCAACAAAAGAAGCGATGTTCTGTGAAAACAATTAAATCGGTCACCGAAACTGAATTGAAAAATTCGCTTCCTAATATTTAATTCGATTTAATTATATCATTTAAATACATCAGCAACATTCGTTTTTCTCTTGAGGCGAATTTCACGCTCACTTCCATCGGAGTAGGAAATTATCTAGCATTTTCCCATTTTTGAAATATAATTAACATGCGAAGAGTAATGACTCTCTTCGATAATTATTCCTAGCACTTTCCAATGTAACCATTTAAAGCTATTAAACGGTAATTTTCAAAATTCTTTCGATGCATCATTTCTCCGCCGTTTCATTGTGCCGATCGTTTTCTTGAAGGGAAACAGATTTTTTTCCTTCTCGATTCAGCTTATTTTTTAAGGATGTGGAGACTGGAAGAACTCCGGGACTCCAAATGAAGACTGCTCCTCATGCTCAGTATTTAGAGACACCGTTGAGCTACTAAATAACTTTATTCGAAGTTTATCAACATATATACTACACAGCGTTAATACAACAAGTGGTAGCTACTTCCAGATTGTTAACCACATGCAAATTGATTCTTTATATGAATGGTAGTGCCACCTACATATGCAAAATGACTCATTACACACAGTGGCAAAAGAATGACGTCTTCACAAGTAGATCCCGGTAACATTATTCGGTATATTATTACTTAAGGCAAGGCTCAAATTTCATACAGTATTTTGTAAGGGATGAAATATAGCTATCGCTGTCGCGTATAATTATGTCATAATGTTTTTGTTCTTAACTAAGCATTCAAGTGAAGATAATAGAAAGGATGAACTACATGAGATAATATTCCTAACGAAGTTATCGCGAACAAAATTAGTAATCTTCCAACGAAATTAGTGATGTTGGCTGACATTATTTATTGTGGCTGTAGTAGGCGATATGTCACGAGCTCGTGGACGGCGTTTTTTCTATGCAATCTTTACTTCGTTTCCTGATATGTACAGGAACTAAGTCAGGTTAATTCTGTCGGGGCTCATGGCAATTTTGGCATGATGTGGCAGTTAGGAGAGTGTACGGTGATGCAGGATCCGTCGCCAGTAGCCTTCCCGTTGCTACAGAGCGTGACGTTAACAAGCAATCAATTCACTGAGACATCTGAAAAAATACATACCGAGCATCCAAGGGCTTGTAACTAGAATAGCTTCTCTTTTGTTCTGTTTAGATCCGTTCTACATTTCTTTTCCCTTACAGTTAAATGTAAAGGGTCGTGGTAGTTTGATGGTTAAGTCATGAACTTTAGAATTTGGGTAGTACATTCGAATCCCAGTAAAATTGAACATTGTTTCACAAAAATCCACAACACTCCACTCGAGAACAAGTGGCCGAGAACCTATTATTTTTAACATCGGTCGCTTGTTTCAACATTTGCCAGATTTCCACATCACCTCACTTAAGACCCCATTTGGATTGTTGAACACCACGGCTATTAATCGAACTCGTGAATCTTGTAAACTAAACATTTATCTTAAACTAATGGTAACAATCGTGTAGTAGGGGGAGGGGATGATGCATGCACAAAGCGAACTTGATAAACAGTCTGAGGAGTCCGTTGATGTTTTGTCCTCGTCCCTTAACATGTCTTAGAATAACATGATTCATTTGGGAATTGTCAATCGGCTAACGTCCGACTTTATTCAGTTAAATTCAGTGCATACATTTCATTGTGAACATACTTCTAAGAAGAAAAAAGCTCTCTTTAGCCGCTGTGTGTTAGAATATCCATCGCACGTGACGCAAAGACGAGGTGTAGATCGATTGCTTGTTATTCCTGCCCAATGAATACACCAAGCTCATCTTGAGGAGTATTTTTTCTTGCCTGACGTGCGTGGCCGTAGATATTTATTGTACACGGTCCTCAGGGTAATGAATAGGTGGTTAATGCTTCCGTCGATGGAGTCGATTAATTGCCTTCGCTCTTGCCTCCTGTCACCGCCCCTCTCCCTCTTGCCTGCAAAAAAATACCAGTTGCAATGAATTTGGCCTAGTTATTATTAGTCCCAAAAATTAAAAATTTGTTTATATTAATAATTAATCTTACCTAAAATGCTGAACATTTAAAAAATATTATTAAGTAGCAACTCTTCTCATACAAAATGTCAGCTCGTCCATTTTTTTTTCCTTTTTAAGAACTGAAAAAGTGTAACTCAATAGTGTTATATCAGAGCTACATTATATATATATATATATATATATATATAATGTCTGTGTGTTTTTTAAATGCACAAAACTTAAAGTAAAATTTATGATAAAACGATTATTTCCGTATTTCTTTTTTTTTGTTTTTTTTTTGGAAAATAAAAGTCAAGTTCCAAAGTGGCGTTTCCGTAGATCTTCCGTCAAAAAAGAAGAAAGAGAAAAAGTTGCAAAAATAGAGCTGATTGTACATACGTTAAGACTCTAAAAGATACGGATAATGAAATTAGAAAAAAATGTTGTTGATGTGTTTGATTTTGTTTTAACAATATTTTTGTTCCGAGTTACACAATTAAACTTGATAGGGATGACAATTTGTACTGTCATAAAAATGTCACCACTTTGCACTTTTATGCCCCCCCCATGCTAAAGATTCACTAATTTCCAGTCCTAAATGGATTATGAAAACATGAAGGATAGGGACAGTGAATTTGAACTTACTAATATAGATTTGCGAATAGTTGCATGACGGTGTTCTAACTCATTTCTTTTTTAAATGCCTTCCTCTGTCTAAGACCTCAGCCCCTCAGGGGGCTCACCTTCTTTAGGTGAGTGCGGGTGTCACAATCCCGAGGTGCCCTAGTGATCTTTTCCTTTTCCCACGGGGTTTACTGCCTTTGGTAAGCATGGGCTTCACGAACCCGAGGTACCCTAGTGATCCTTCTCTATTTTCGACCCTCTTTCTTGTCATTCAATTCATTCTTTCTTTCTCTTCCCGTCTAGACCACAGATATTAAAACAAATGTTTGGCGCAGTATAGCCGAAATCGGCTCTTGCGCCAATAAACCCCAAAATCACTCACTCACTCACTCTAAGACCTCAGAAAAGGTTTAAGAAAAATCAGCATCAGACTTGATAGAAAGCCTTCATATTTTGGGACCTCATCCTGAATGAAAAAATGGTGATTGTATATTCTGCTGAAGTAGAAAAGCTAAGGGCAGAAAGCAAACAACAATTTATTTTTCCGAATCATACAAAATACATCCTTTCTTGCTCATTGGAAATTGTATTAAGAACCATACTTTAAAAAGATTAAAATAATTAAATTTAATCTTATATGAAACAAATCTAAAATATTCAACTCTATCGTTATAAATTACTTTATTTCCCTTAAAGTAAATGTATGTTTAACATTAAAAATAAATCGAGTGCAAAGGGTTGAAAGGTAAATTAGAGTGTCAGAAGCATTCATAAGAAGCGTATGAATGTTGTGTCATATATATATACAGTGGGTAAAAAAAGTATTGGCAATTGCCTATAATAGATCAAATTAGCTAACAAAGGAAATGCTTGGCAATTTTAACTGGACATAACGAACACAGGAGGTAATAAACACACAAATCTAATGAAACTTTCATTTTAATATGTCTTTTACAGAAAATATACAACAAAAACGTATTTTTGCATGTCAAAAAAGTATTGGCAAAATAATAAGTAAAATGTGAGAACAAAATCAGGATATGTTTAATACTTTGTATGCATACCTTTTGCATTTATAACAGCTTGTAATCTATTTCTCATGGAGAAAACCAAAGTCTTGGTTGTACTATTGGGAATTTTGTGCCATTCTTGCAGGAGTATACGCTTAAGTTCGTCTTTACACGAAATTTTATGTTTCCTGACTTCTACGTCCAATTTGTGCCATAAATTCTCAATTGGATTTATGTCAGGCGATTGAGGCGGCGTCTTTAACTGGCGAGGAGAGTTATACAGTAACCACTCCCGGGTGAGGTTCGCTGTATGCGTAGGGTCATTGTCTTGTTCAAACACAAATGCTGTTCCTAAGCCAAGTTTTTGGGCACTGGGTTGCAAATTATGGCACAATATGTCGATGTACGTACGTGCTGTCATAATACCATCAATGAAGCACAGTTTACCTACTCCGTTTGCTGCCATACAGCCCCAAACTAAGACGAGCCTCTACCATGTTTCACAGTCGGTGTTAAATGTTGTTTTTCCAGTTCGGTGTTTGGCTTTCTCCACACATATTGTCGTCCATCACTCCCGAAAATGTTAAAAACTTCGATTCGTCGGAAAAAATAGCTGTGTTCCAAAACTCATCTGATAAATTAACATGAGATTTTGCAAAATCTAATCTCTTTCTTCTGTGTCTTTCCGAAATGAAAGGTTTCTTTCTAGCTGCCCTTCCATAGCAACTTCCTTCATGTAAAACATTCCGTATAGTCTGTACACTAAAAGTTTTATGCGAAGTATTAGCAACATCTTTGGCTAACTGGGGTGCACTTATTTTGGGATTTTTCTTAACCTCTTTGATAATGCTACGTTTCTCACTTGCAGAAAATATTCCAGGCCGTCCACTTCTAATCTTATTTTCTGTGAATCCTGTCTCGTTGAACTTTTTTACAACACTTCTGACAGTAAATAAACATGTTCAGTTGTATTCCTATAGCACGATAAGTTAAACCCTCATTTCTGAGCTGAATAATCATGTTTTTAATATTAACATCCAACTCCTTCGATTTCGAAGCCATTTTATCACATCATTAACAAAATAACGTTTAAAAAATTTGAAATAGCACTGCAGACTTTATACTAACAGGCTTTCTTATCAGTCTAAACACGTGACCTTAACATGACAAAATTTGCGTAACAGTTAGAACTTTGCCAATACTTTTTTGACATGCAAATTTACGTTTTTGTTTTATATTTTGTGTAAAAGGCATATCAAAATGAAAGTTTCATTAGATTTGTGTGCTTATTACCTCCTGTGTTCGTTATGTCCAGTTAAAATTGTCAAGCATTTCCTTTGTTAGCTAATTTGATCTATTATAGGCAATTACCAATACTTTTTTTACCCGCTATATATATATATTATGTTTTCTCTACTTTAACCAAATTATTCCCGAATGTGAAGAAAAATTTTCCGTCGCCTAAGCATTTTTCAAAAAGTTGAGGTTGTTAAGAGAACGTTGGACCGAACTAAGGAAGCGTTCATCACCTTAAACCGTCACAAGGGGTGAAAATTTAGAAATTGTATTGTTCGTAACTTTTTCATTTATATTGGTAATTATGTAATTAAAATAATAAGTAATGGGCAGAGGGAAAAATAAAATATGAGATCAACGCAAAAGCATTTTTTTTTTCAGTTTGCTTTTTGGGCATTTTATTCTTTTGTTTACTCTAAACCAGGGTTTCTTAAATGTTTTGAGGGGGTGACCCCTTTTTTTTGTACAAAAATTTTGTGAGACCCCATAAGCGTTGAGTAGTTTACACACGTTAGGGTACTTCTGTATGTGTTTCATTTGGTAGCATATTATTGTTTTGCAGTAATAAGCATCTACAATAAGTTTTTACTTTGAACATAACGATATAGAAATTTTAATAAAGTACAAAAATCAAATAACATTATATAATGTAAATAAACGGAAAGTTATGCATAAACTATTATCTGTTTATTAAGTGTAGTCGATTGAGTTCAATTTTGAGCCGGTTATTAATAACGTTATATGCAAGATTTAAGTATCAATGGGTAGGATGTGTGTGCTGATTATTTTTAATTATGTTATTGATCTTGGAGTATAATAGTCGACACCGCCCAACGAAGTACTTCCTCAATATACCTTAAATTTGATAGTTTGATTTCATGGTTGTAAAAGACGAACATGTTATTTCACATAAATAAGTAAATAAAAATAAAAGTTACTGTATTGCAGTGTTTCAGTACTTGTTGTAAATTCTTTTGCAAATCATTTAGCTGAAAATCGTCTAATGACTCTCTATAAAAATCAATTTGTGACCCAGAATCTGTCAATAATTGAAAATCAAAATGAAATAAGAAAAATCCTAAAATTTTTTGTCGACCCCAGCTGCAAGTCACGCGACTTCATTTGGGATCGTGTTCACGAAACACAGCTCTAAAGTAATTCAGAGCTTTCTCTGCAAAGACAAAACGAGTGGGATCCCAATGAAATCCAGTTCTGTAGTTTAAAATGTTCCCCTAAACTAAAAAAAAATATTTGGAAGATATTTTCTAAATGAAAAGGTTCTAATAGGGAATGTGGAGGGTACGAAGTTTCCCACAGATGTGCAGATCCTAACTCTTTGACGCCCGCGCTGAAACTGATCTTGGACCCGCACTTTCATTCCTCTTTCCTGAGGACAAGTGCAAAGCGTTGATTCTTTAAGTACTTTTAATAGATCTATTTACTGCAGTCTCGACCCGTAACGGGTCCTTCTTTGGGCGCAGGATGGAAGAAATGGGGCATACGTGTTTGGGGAACCACATTAAGGAATAAAATGCGCAATTTCCCCTGAATGGATAAACAACCATATTTTCGGGTTCGATAAATATTAAAATCGGTGGGCTATATCTCGATGAAGAATGGCTCTCCATGACGCCGGGGCTGCGTAAACAGGGCGCTGCTTTCATTGGAAACAAAACGGGCGCTACGTGCTCTTTTAGGCGCGATGAAAAATGGATTCTGCTGTGAAGTATTTCAAGAGCTGACAGCCGTCTGTACCACGATCTTTAGCATTTGGCCGAGCCTTAAGAATACACATAAAAATTAAACTCTTTCTGTCATGTGCTTATATTTATATTGGAAATAATATTTTAAAATCATTTATATTAATTTACTTCGTAACTTAGATTTATTTTAAAGTGATTTTTTAATGATGATATACTAGAAATTATTGATATAGAAAATATTCTCATTTAAAGTTATTATTTTGAAAATGTTAAACAGTTTCATTCCAATTTAATCTCTCCTTTCTTCTGACAAGTTGAAGCTTGTGAAAATGAGGTTTCCTATGTTAAATTATCGCTAATTGTATCGCTCCAAAATATTTTAAGGTACTTCGTGGATGGTTCAAAGGCATATGCTAAGCATATTCCCGTCAAAAAACATTTTCGAACTCATATTTAGTGAATTTTTTTCTAAAGCTTCTTTTTCCTTGGATTCGATGGCAACAGTAGCCTAAAGAGATTGAACACACAATTGTTCACTTTTTGTTTTAATTCAACAGTACGAAGGAGCTTGAGGTGTCTTTCAACGGCGACTTTTTGTTTTTAACATACGTTAATTTTTTTTTATTTTTAAACCTTGTCGTGACATATAACCTCCCCTAAAATTATCATCTCCCCGTCTACCGTTACTTGTTTCTGGAAGTGTAGGTGGATTAACGAATTCAAGAGACATCATTACAAATCACTATATTTATTGATACCTCTTAATCAAGGCAAGTTACACACACACGATTCAAATTTAAGAACAATAAAACACAGTGGAGTATGAGAAGGAGTTACTATTAGCGGAACTACGGAATAGGAACTGAATCCACGAAAGATCAGCACGTACAATTACAGCTAACACACGTACACGTATACACAAGTTTCTAAATCACTAACCTTTTTCTGGTACTTCGGCAGGTCCGTCGTGTTGAATAACTTAATGTTGACTGGATCGGATAAAGGCTAGGATTCACACTCGATTTTCAAATTTCAATCTTCAGCTCTTCAGCTTAGCTCGTCGCGTCACTACTCACTAAATCTGTCAACAACTGCGTGTTGATTTACCGATGCTTCAATTCATTTTACTTCAAAAATCTAATTCTTCACTTTACTACTCTCTCTCTCTCTCTCTTTCACCTTTTCTACTTTAACTCGCGAAACCTGAACTTATATAAAATATCTCATTTGCATAAATCACGCGGTGGAGATTGGTTGAAATAAATAAAACTTTTAAGAAAAATAGAGATTGTTAGTTTAAGACCGTATAGATCCGTCACAACCTGTGAAATCAATTTGTTTTTGCAAATACAGAGAAATTTTTTCGATAGATATTTCTTAAAAGGGAAAAAGAGAAAAACTGGGACCTAATTTTCGACAGTTATTTTTTATTAATACGTGGAGGTAGAACCTCGTTTTGCCCTGTAGTAGCATTGGTGAACTATTCTTTTGTAAAATACGCAATTTATATGCAAATGCTGTAAAAGGAAAATTTAATATCACAGGGTAAATCTTAATTATTAATCAAAAAAAACTTTTAAATTAACCTGATATTTAATATACACCGGCCGCAAAAAGCGAATTTCTAATGAAAATGTTTTTAAAATTGTTTAGCATATATTTTAAAACAAAAATATCCATAAGATTGACAAATCATATTTAAAACTCATGTCTAAAATTATCTTCACATGCATAATAATTTTTTATACATTAAACTTCTTCATGAGTTTGTGTGGAGTAATGCATAACAAAGGAAGAATACAAAGGAAAAACCTACTACTATTATAAGAAAAGAAAACTACATCATGAAAAAATAGCAATTAGGTGACTTTTAATAAAAGTACATTTTCGCCAAATTACTAATGACGCCACAGGGACCAAAAAATGTCCCCGTTCAAGCTGACACTAATATTCTATGTATACATCATGTTTTTAAGAAATAAACTTTTGTAAAATGTTTTTGTAAGTTTAACTTGCGTTTCAGAAACGTCCACCTTATTAATTAATCATAATATTACATTTAGAACAGCACACACTTTCTATGCACATTGTAAGAAAATGCATTTATACTGAAATATAACGGATCAAACTTAATCATATATTTCATTTTTACCAATGATATTCTTTTAAAATATTTTATTCTAATTTCAAGGAATAAGACAATTTTTAAAAATTAATAAACCAATAATTGGAGGAAGGTTAACATGTAAGAAAATTTTCTTAACTCACACTACTTTTTCAAAAAAAGTTTAAAATTAGTATTATATTAAAAAATAAAAACATTATGGTTTAGGGCTTCTTTTGTGTGAGTATGGTCACCACACGTGGCATTGACACCTGCACCCTTAAAAATATTGCGTTACCCTCTCCGTCCACAAACTGGATGTAACTCGAAGCTAAAGAAGCTACCCGCTGTCAGCCCCGAAGCCTAGGGAGAGAAAAGGTCTGAAAACTTCCCCAAAGACGGACGCCAAAAACTCCTCCCTCACTAAACAACAGAATTTGGACTCTAATAATCTAATTACTAAGTTACAGCTTCAATGTAAATTTGTAAATAATAGCTGTGAAGTAATTAAACTTAACATTTAAGTTAACCAATATCACGCTACCTTCATTTATCTCAAACGTCACAGAATCAACACTTTTGATTGAAAGATAAATAAAAATATTAATATCACGAAAAATCTTATTTTGTTTTTCAGAGCAGTGAGTTGAATCAAGGACATAAGCGAGGCATTATAGTCGGTAAAGAACATCTTCATTAAAATAGGAGAGTATTCATAAGTTATCTCAGAAGTTGTCAAGCAATGATACTCATAAGTACATGGTTAGCAAGAAATAAGTGGCCCACTTCAGAGGCCTCTATAATCTGTCCTATTAATCTAAATGACTTAGAATTTGAACTACTGATAATTCAAATGGTGCGCTTAACATTAATTAAATATAAAAAAAAATTAGTATAAACTTCCACCGGTAGGTGCTGTTGTAACCTTTTTTAAGCCTTCTTATTTTTCTCCGTAAGAGGGCGCGCGAGAGCCGCCAGATGTATTTTGTGTAACTGTGTAGTAAACATAAATAAAGATTTCTTCAAACAGTACAGACTGATTACTTTTCCATCGCATTCATAATGGTCCGATGAGCCCCAGCATTCAAGTCAAAATATTTATTGATGAAGTGTAACGGTCTGCGACATTTGTCGAAATAATCAAGCATCAAAACAAATTCGTTCAATAATCATCGCAAGCATTGAACTTCGATATTGGGAAGGTCACAAAACAACATGGACGCCATTCTTAAGCAAAAGAAAATCATAAAAGGTAAGCTAACTCGTTTAGTTTCCAAAATTGATGATTTACAAAATCAAGCAAATTCTGAATCCATTATTGAAGTTTATGAAAAAGATGTTAATTTAATAGATACTGAAGTAAATAATTTAAATGGTAATCTTCTAAGTACTTGTACAGATGAAGATTTTAACGGTTATGAAATAGAAATGCATGATTTATTTTCTAAATTAGATACGCTAAAAATTATTTTAAAAGAGGAAATGAAAACACTTGTTAGGAATGATAATAATACTAATGCATGCCAAAATATTGCTAACACTAATGTAAACAATTTAAAACTTCCTCGCATAGAATTGCCAGTATTCACTTCAAACTATATGGAATGGATCTCATTTCGCGATTTATTTCTTGCGAGTGTAGGAAATAATAATACTTTAAGCGATAGTCAAAAACTGCAATATCTTAAACTTTCTGTAAAAGGCGAAGCAGCCAATTTATTACAATCTATTCAGATAACAAACTATAATTATCAAAAGGCGTGGAATGCATTAACCGAACGCTATGAGAATGAAGCAGAAATTATAAATGCAGCATTAAATAAATTAGTTTCGCAGCCTGTTTTAAAACAAGAATCTGCGTCGGGATTGCGAAAAATAATAGACACTACCCAACAATGCATTGACACACTACAAATCCTAAAGCAACCCGTGGAGCATTGGGACACCCTTATAATTTTCTTGCTAAGGGGGAAACTCGACCCCGAAACACTACGCGTTTGGACTCTCGAACAAACAAACAAACAAAAAATCCCTCCTTCGCCCAGTTTAAATCTTTCGTCTTAGGACTGCAATCGCATCTTTAGCCAAGTGCCAGAAAGAAAAAACATCTGTTCCCTTTGAAGCGGGGGGGAAGTAAAATGACCAAAACAAATAAGAAATTTCCCTACTCTTCACAAATAGTCTCGAATGTTTGCGTACATTGCAATAGCGGTTCACATTTTGGAGTATTTGTATGCGATAGTTTCTTAGAACTTCCGATTAAAGAAAAATGGGATGTTGTTAAAAAATACAAATTATGTTTTAACTGTCTTAAAGAAAATAAAACGCATCACATTTCTAAATGCCGTGCAGGTGTTTGTAAATTTTGTTCCAAATTACATAATTCAATATTATGCTAAAAAAATCCAAATAATAAAACTTTTATTGCCAACACGGTATCAGATATACACACGGAAGATTCCACGATAAGTAGCAATAATGCAACCGTACCTGCCGCTCAGGCTGTTTTATTGCCTACCGCAATCGTTTATGTTAAAGACATTAATGGCGCTTTTCAAAAATTCAGAATACTCATTGATTCAGTCAGTCAAGGCTCATTTGTTAGAGAGAGTTGTGTAAATTTATTACAACTTAAGCGCACTAGCGTAAACATAAATGTAGACGGTTTAAGTTCGCGAAACGTGGGAAGGGTTTCAGGCTTAGTTCAGTTAGAAATAACATCACTGTTTTACAAAAATACAAGTATTACTGTAGATGCATTAATTTTACCCAAAATCACCTGTGACCTTCCTCAATTTCAAGTCGATGCGTCTGCTTTGAATACATTCAAAAATTTACAATTAGCGGATATCAACTGTCTTCAGCCAAGCTCAATAGACATTCTGCTAGGTGCAGACGTGTTTGGAGAAATAATGCTCAACAGGCATTTAAATGTTCCAGGACATTCTTTAACTGCAATGGAAACCATTTTCGGTTGGGTTGTTCTTGGAAAAACAAAACTTTTTCTTGCCAAGGAATCATATCAAATCATGCAAGTTACAACGCAGTAGAGTTTCAACTTGAAAAATTTTGGCAATTAGAGGAACTCTCTGAAACAAAACCCTTTACGAATGAAGAAATTGCTTGCGAAAATCATTTTAAAAGAACTTATACTCGTGACTCAACAGGTAGATTCGCAGTCAAGTTTCCATTCCGAGATTCTAGTGATGAACTTGGTTCATCTAGAGACATTGCCGTGCATCGTCTACAGCAAATCGAACGCCGGTTCAGTAAAAACCAATCTCTTTCTGATCAATACCATAAATTCTTGGATGACTACTTGAAACTTGGTCACATGGAATTAATCCCAGAAAACGAGATTGACGTTCCAGCCAGTTCCAGTTTCTATCTCCCGCATCACCCAGTACCCAATAAAAACGGTGGCAAATTTCGCGTGGTATTTGACGGATCTGCAAAGTCCTCAAGTGGTATTTCTCTTAACGATAAACTAATGGTTGGTCCACAGCTACAGACTGACTTAACAACATTACTCCTACGCTTCAGGATGCACAAAATAGCCATAACTGCGGACATAGAAAAAATGTATAGACAAATAACTCTACATGATTCAGATTTCCAGAGAATCGTGTGGCGTAATTCACCTTTTGAGCCAATACAAGACTTTAGGTTGACAAGGATTGCTTATGGCACTGCATCAGCGCCGTACCTTGCAATAAAATGCTTACAGCAGTTGGCATTAAACGAATCAAATAATTTTCCTCTTGCTTCTGAAGCAGCTCTTAAGGACTTCTACGTTGATGATTTGATGTCCGGAGCCAATTCACTCTCTGAAGCTCTGGAACTACAAAACCAGTTGACTCAAATGGTGTCCAGTGCCGGACTTGTATTGAGAAAATGGGCTTCTAATTGCAGCGAACTCTTAAATTCAATCGATTCAGATATGCGTTTATCTAATACTTCTTTGAATATAGACAATGATGATACAGTAAAAACCTTAGGTATCCTGTGGCATCCAGCTTCAGATGTATTCTACTTCAAAATCACTCCTTTATCTTTTGAAGGCACCTTAACCAAAAGGACATTACTTTCTACAATTGCTAAGACATTCGATCCACTTGGATGGTTGTCACCCATCACAATTCAGTATAAAACAATCATGCAAAGACTGTGGAAACAACCATTGAAGTGGGACGAAAGGGTACCTACAGACATTAAACTTGAATGGGAACAACTTGTTAATGATGTACAATTTGTCAAAGACATCAAAATTCCACGATTCTTGTTAGTCGATTCAGACAACCTGTTTCATCTATTTGGCTTCAGTGATGCTTCTGAAAAGGCTTATGCAGCTGCAATGTACTGTCGCTCTGTATTAGATACAGGAAAAATCAACGTTCAATAAATAATAGCCAAGACAAGAGTTGCCCCACTGAAAACTGCCTCACTTCCTCGACTAGAATTCTGCGGAGGCTCTTTTGTTAGTTAAACTGATGGACTTTACTTGTAAAGCTCTGAATTACACTATATCACAAGCCCAATTTTATACGGATTCCATTATAGTACTTTCTTGGATAGGATCCCATGCCAGCCGATGGAAGACGTTCGTAGCCAACAGAGTGGCGAAAATCCAGACGTTGTCTTCTGCTACTCAGTGGCATCACATCAGTGGAAGTGTAAATCCTGCAGATCTTGCAACCCGTGGTGTATCATCTTCAACTTTACTCAATTCAATATGGTTGTGTGGTCCCAAATTTTTACACGAAACATTTCCTTTTCAGACAGACTCTTGTGTTCCTGCATTGAATGATGCTGTGCCAGAAGAAAGGTACTGTACATTACAATCAATTATTGTACCAAATCACTTGCCTGATGGTAATGATTTACTTCATAAATTCTCATCTCTTTCTAAACTTAAACGTGTAATATCATATTGTTTAAGATTTGTCAATAATTGTAAAAATTCAAAGGATAAAACAAATGGGTTTTTAAAAACTAATGAACTAAACAATGCTATGTATGTATTAATTAAATTAGTACAAACTATTGAATTTAATAATGAGATCAATGCTTTAAAAAGAAATCAACCACTATCTTGCAGAAGCAAAATTTTATCTCTTAATCCATTTTTAGATCATTCAAACATTCTCAGAGTGGGAGGTCGTTTGCGACATGCAAATCTCGTATATGGCCACAAACATCCCATCCTACTGCCAAAAAGGCATATTCTAACAGATCTCATTATTAGACATTATCATGAAATTCTCTTGCATGCTGGTACACAACTTGTGCAATCTTGTATTCAAGAACAATATTGCATAATAGGTGCTAGAGATGTCCTCAGACACTTAATAAGAAAATGTGTAAAATGTTGCAAAGTAAAAGCTTCCATCACTAATCAAATGATGAGCGATTTGCCATCTTCTCGCATTTCTCCTGCTCCTGCTTTTATGCGCTGTGGAGTAGATTATGCTGGTCATTTTCAAATTAAAACCATTAAAGGTAGAGGTTCCAAATCCTTTAAAGCATACATAGCTCTGTTTGTCTGTTTCACTACTAGAGCTATTTATCTAGAACTGGTGACTGATCTTTCAGCAGATGGATTTATTGCAGCTCTGAAAAGGTTTATTTCCCGCAGAGGAAAAAGCAGTGACATATACAGTGATTGCGGTTCCAACTTTGTTGGAGCAAAACGCAAACTCATGGAATTTGAGAAGCTTGCAAAATCAGAATATTATAATCAAAATGTTAGTAAATTTTTAACTGATAAT